>CABFVX010000738.1:170283-186930 GCA_902151425.1 Timema shepardi | reverse complement strand
AAAAAAAAAAGCAATCTTAGTTCTCTTGTTAGGTGATGCGTTGTTAATTTGTAGAATCCACATATATTATTGGGTGAAAATTTCCATTTTTAATATATAGGTAAAATGCGAGAAGAAGTATCACCTAGAACAACACAAAAATACTGCAATACATATGAAGAATTCCGGAAAGAAAACCAGATCTCAACCATTTTTTCCTAGTTAACAAAACCGATAAAATCCAAGAGCAATTTTCTGCTGACTTGTGCTCTGCGATGGTAGCTGCAAATATTCCTTGGAAGAAGCTGGAGAATCCAGATTTCAATGCTTTTCTCAACAAATTTACCAACATGAAGATACCAGATGAATCATCTCTGAGGAAACACTACTTGCATTCAACCTATTTATCCGTAAGTTTTTACAATATCAGTTTTTTCTTTCTGACATTAAGAATATTAACTGAAATGTATTGATTTAAACTATTTACAGTAAACATTCTTTTTATTTCGTTTAAGACAGTTGAGAAAATCCGAGAAGATATTGGAGAATCATACATCTGGACTACTGTTGATGAAACCACTGACCGCTGTGGCAGATATGTTGCAAATGTTTTTGTTGGAAAACTAGGCTCTACAGGTCCTGGGAAACCTCACTTGGTTGTTTCAAAGATGCTTGAGGCAACCAACAGCTCGACAATTGCCATAGTTGTTTGTGATGCTTTGCGTAAGTATATAATATAATTGCACAAGATATACTGTGTTAATTTAATGATTCGCAGTGTTAGTCCTGTAAAAATTATAATTATAAATAAGTTAATTTGTTTACATTAGGTGTCCTGTGGCTATCAGAAAACAACGACGAAAGGTTTTTGGTGTTGCTGACAGACAGTGCGGCCTACATGTTTAAAGCAGCTACGAGCTTAAAAGTATTCTACACCAAGTTAATATACGTGACTTGTCCGGCGCATGCTGTTCATAGGGTTGCAGGGATCACCTTTTCCAAATATTAAAGCTATTATTTCCACAGTCAAGAAAGTGTTTTTGAAGGCTCCATCATGAATTTTCTCATTTAAGGCCGCCCTGCTCAACACACCACCAAAACCAGTGTTAACGTGTTGGGGTACATGACTTCATGCTGCGTTGTATTATGCATATTACCTGGGTGATATTCAAAAGGTATTATACAATACACTATCTTTAGGTGTGTTTCTAAATTAAAATTGCAGTGAGCATTTACCACTAGTTTTATTGATTCCAACTGTCTGTCCACATTATTAGGAAAAAAATAAATAATTTAATGGTTATATATGTAGAACCCAATATATTGAAAGAGTGGTCAGTTTTGCTATACCAACCGTTTTGCTTGTAGGTAGTCCAAACATTAGACGAGGAACAAGCTGTCGCTATTACAGAAGCAAATGCTGCCATCTCCTGCTCAAGTGTCAGTGCGGATCTGGCATACGTAAAAAGCAATTTTGGAAATCTTCCTGGAGCAATCACAGCTTTAGAGGCGAGGGATTTGCCTCTTGTGAAAGCTGTGAAGATAATGCGGGGAATAGAAGAAAACCTGAATCAGGCTTCTGGCTCAGTTGGCATAGCCATCGTCAACAAATTTAACAGAGTATTGCAGCGAAACCCTGGGTGGAAAGTGATGGCAAGTATTGTGGACATCTTAGAAGGACAAACTACATCACTCCCAGAAGTCAAGCTTAGCCCAACTGAAATAGCTTGTCTGAAGTTTTGCCCAATGACTTCATGTGAAGTCGAGAGAAGTTTCTCACAGTATAAAAACATTCTGTCAAACAGAACAAAATTAAAACCGGAAAATCTTGAGAAGTATTTGATAATTAACTCTAATAGTAATTAATATGTGTTTATGGAAAATGTATGCTGGATTTTAAGAGTGAATAATAAAAAATTTGAGTGTTTTTGTGCTTTTTTGTATTACTATGCCTATTTATGTGCCTATTTTTTTCTTTTTAGTGCCTATTTATTGCCTGTGTTTTACTTTAAAATGCCTATTTATGTTCCTATTTTTGTGATTTTTAGTGCGTATTTGCCTGCTTTTAAAAAAAAAAATTAGTGCCTATAAATCTGCCCCCTACTTATCAATAATAACAGTAATAATATAGTATAATAAGACAGTGTAGAAACACTGTACAGTAATGTATGTGGGTTTTGTGTATTTTAAATGTGTCTCTTCAATTGATAAAGCAATATTTCTGAAAATTTAAAACAAAGTGTAAATGTAGACGTATGAAGTGTAATAGTTTAGGAAGAAAAATGACAGTTCACAATAATAACATAGTAAAGTTTTATCAATGATGACCATAAACAAAAAGTTTGAATTTTCTAAAAGGCTCTTCATAAGAAAATAGGACTGTGATTACACTTACTTGAGTTAAAAGAAGCATACACATCACTAGTTTGCTGCACATTGCGTGATGCCGCAGGTGACTGATCTTCTAGAGCACCATAGTCAGGGTCCTCATATTCTGGAACAGTCTCTCGGAAGTTCATCTGTGGCCGATATATGCTGTCATATTCCCTATCTTGCTTGCCATTGATCTACGGTCCATACAATGACCAATAAGACGAGGGGGAAAAATAAGATGTTAAAGAAGTATTAGTTGATTCACTTTGGTGGATGCATGGTCTAAAGTGCTAATATCGTGTTAGACTAAATTCCAGAAGACAGGGAGATCAAGGTTCGATCCCAGTCAGGTGCATTTAAGGTGATTTGAAAAAAATAGTTTTCCACTCTCCCTTTACACAAATTTGAGTGCAATTCATCTAGCTTAAACTTTCTTAATCCCTAACACAGGGGTTCCCAAACTGTGCACCATGACACCCTGAGGTTTCACAGTTATAAGGACGATCTAAAATTTATAGTATAAGTGTGTAGTGAAATATAACATATGCATTTTCAATAGGTGTACTTGTACATATTTTAAAGAATGGAATAAATCATACAAAAAAATCACATACCCGGTACTTTTTTCTTGTGCAAGTGCTCCCTTCATGAGCTAGTAATGTAAATGACAGTTTTCTTTTAAAAATACACCACCGAATCAAATCTGGGCAATTTTTTTAAAATATTGGGTACAGGGGCATCGCACGGAAAATTTGACATGATGGGCGGCATGGACTCAAAACGTTCGGGAGCCCTTGCCCTAACACATTAGTGAATTAGTACATAAGCTTATAACCCGAACTGGTAGTAAGATGTGGTGCTAAACAAAAATTGTATTATTTGTCAGGGTGAATTTGTTACAAGTACTTAATGTTTTTGCAGGCTATCCTAATGTAAAGCTGTGTTTACATTGATGTAGAGCCGTGGCTGAAATCAGATGTGGATGCAATTGACGATTACTGACGATTATTGGAACCGCGAATTGCGGACTTCAGCAATGAAACGAATTGCGGACTTCAGCAATGAAACGCATTGCTGCAGCATTGTTAGTTGATGGATTTGGGCTGAAGGAAGTTGCTGCTAAATTCAAAAAACTTAGAAATTCTTATTTGCAAGAAATGAAAAAGGTGAAAAACAGCGAGGTGTCTGGTGTGTACGGGGGACAATGTCTACGTTCCCTATCTGTTTTGGTTCAGTGTGATGAACTCATTTCTTCAGTCCTACCTGTATTCTCGACTTACACAAACAAATCTTGTAAGTAACCTTTTTTAATTTTTTTTATTTATACTTAAAATCACAAAATTTAATGTTCTTTAGCTATAGATACATGAAGCATATTTATAGGTTTTTTTTATCCAACACTAAACCAACAGATTGCCTTTGCCAACCCACAGCTCTCTATTGAAGAACTGACAATATTCATTTTGAACTCGCTCCGTATGTTTGCTTGTGTGTTGGTCTCTTGTCCGCTGAAGATATGTATATAGTTTTGTACATTTTCTCTCCACGACCCCTCAATCAAATGGCCACTATCCTTGTGATCTATGTTGTTAGGAGCAATGTATGTAGGATTCATTTTTTTCAGACAGTTGTGCAATATGCAACAGACTAAAACCACATCATCTACTGTTTGTACGCTAGAGCAATCAGCTTCTTGAGGACTTGGAAATGACTAGATAAAATACCAAAATCAATTTCTGATCCTTGTCGTATGCGGCTAAATCGATAGTTGCTGGATCCGTTCTTAATTCGATAGAATATATGTTTCTTGTATGGTGTCATAAAGTATGCATTTATTGAAAATGCATCATCTTCTATTATTACAGAGTTAGTAGGTAAATCAATCCAATTGTTTTCAATGGCATGAGCAATTAAACATCGGTTCCAAACACCACCATCAGCACACCGTTCATTCACTCCTACATCAACATACTTAAAACAGTAGTCATGATCAACCAAAGCCATCATAATGATACTGTAGAAATGTTTTTATTTGTAGTATAATGAACCATTTTGGGGCGGACGAGCTATTGCTACATGTTTTCCATCCAGTGCCTCTACGTATCCAGGAAAATCCCATCATTGGTTAAAGCCTTTCTTGAACGCAGACCATTGCTTCTTGTTTTCGGGGATTTTAAAGAAACCATGTACAAATAATATAATACGAACATACTTTCAATTATCAATTTTTTTTAAATATTATTTTGAAATATTAAGTACAGTATATAAAATGTTAAAATAATTTTTCATCCAACTACATTATATTAGGTAAGTGCTAGAAAATAAAAAAAGTGAGCAGAAGGATACCACAAACTGCTTTGCTCTCATACTTTAAATTATATGGTAATTTTCACCATTGGTTTTTGTTGTATGTTTCGATTTTGTTTCTTGCGGAGATTATTGGGGGTCTTTTTTGTCCCTACCACTAAGAATAGTCGAGAGTCTACTGTATATTGTAATATTACTTTGTTTATCTTTATATATCATTTAGTGTAAATAATTTATTTTTATTATTTCAGGTTTTGAAGCAGAAACCTCCAATAAAGATAGCAGTGAATTCAGAACATCATGAGGATAAGGATGAGGATGAAGACTAAGTTAGTGGTCCCACCTTAAAAAATCAACCAAAATGATCTCTTATCAATTCTAATAAAGCTGAAACTTATTCTAGCCAAGGAGCCAAAAAAGAAGTTAATTCTGACATTAGAGAAAACGGCGCTGAGTCATCAGTGAGTGGTTAAATAAAAAAGTGGAATAAAATGAAAAAGCTACATCCCTCCTCAGATGACCACAGCTTCAAACAATCAATCAGATTATTTAACAGCTGTGGACAAACTTAACGAAGTTTCACAACTAGCAGCATCCATGGTTTCAAAGAAACGTGACATATATTCTCACTTTTGGGATTATGTGGCTAGTGCTTTATGCGAAACGAGAGACCAGATAGCCATCCAAATGGAGCAGAGATTAGTCATATTCAAGCATATGTTTGGCTTATCACCTTACCCTTCAGTCTCTTCACATGTTTCTTCTGCCTCCAACCCTTTATCTCCGTACAAATCATATAGTCATGGGAGAGTTGAAGAACAGAGCATACAAGAATAAACACACCATGACAGCGAGGAATTTGACTGTCAGTCTATAATATTAATAACAGTACTGAGCTATAATTTTTTTCTGTAAATTGCTTCTAAAAATATAAACTGTATATCAAGTAATATATTGGATTAATAAATAAACACAATGTATGTACCTGAAAATACTTATCCAAAATCAATTAAATTACTTTCAATGTTTCTGGAACGAATTTGTTGATCGTTGTTTTGGGCATATGAAACAAAAATTCCATACTTTTAAAGCTATCTACAGTTGCTAAATATCGAAGGGTCACTTCTAATTTCAGTTTTGGTGGTACAGTAAGTCTACAAGTTGTGACCATCTTCACAATGTGAGGATATACTTTTTGTAACAAATAACCCAAACTTTCTGGAGTTATTCTCAATATCTATTTATAATCTTCTGGATTTTCTTAAAGTTCATTTGAAAGAGATCTTGATAGATCTATCGCTTCTTTTCTGACTATCCAGCCTCTAACCCACCATCTCCATTTTCTTCAATCTTTTTTACATCCTTTTTCAACTAAAGAATGTAATAACACGTCCATAAATGCATCTGTATCAACAATACTCCTTCCATGACACTGTTTGAAGCCAAACTGTTTAGTCGTTTAATATACTTCTTTTACACCATTGTACACATTGCAAAAGCAAGAACAAGGCGTGGTTAATATACGTATCAATACGCCACCTCCAAACTTGATCACAGTTCTTTTTCATGCCTCATTCTCACATCTCAAGTGTAGTTGTGGTTCTACGTCAATGTAAACACTGCTTAAGTATAGGATAGACATAACTATGAGGGTCATCCAGAATGTAAATAATGTTTGATTATTACAAAATAATAATAGAATTGAATCCAAAGCTTTAATATAATATTACTAATAAATATCTAAACCTATTTTCTACATAATCCCCAATGATAATGAGAAATTTTCATAAAGTGTAGCAAGTTTTTGTGTCCTTTCATCGTAGAAATCCACCATCTGTCCAATCAATCAGTCTGTGACTGATCTTCACTTCATCAATACCTATGCGTTTGAACCCCAGAAATTGCTTTAGATGCAAAACCTTGTTAAAATCATTTGGAGCAAGGTATGAACCATATTGAGGATGGTCAAAAACCTCCCAGTAAAACTCATGGAGCAGTGCACGTGTGCTAGCGAGCGTTGTTATGCAGCAGAACCATCCCAAATGACATTAGACCTCGTTTTTTGTTTAGAATAGCGCACCACAGCTTTTTTAGTCTCACAATATGAATCAGCATTTATGGTTGTTCCCCAAGGCATGAATTACACCAGTAAGATGCATTTCCTATCTCAAAAGACTGTGACCACGACTTTCCGTTTTAACAAATTCTAATTAAACTTTTTCAGCAAGTGAGGATGATGCAATTAAAAAGATTGCCTTTTGCTCTCAGGGGTAAAGGGAGCAACCCATGCTTCTTCCCTGTGACAGTATGGTCCAAAAACACATCGCCATATTGGTTTAACTTTACCAAAAACATCAGTGAAATTTTCATGAATTTTAAGATTGAGTTTAAATATTTAGGGGGTGACCTGGCGGTCTAGGGGTCAGGTGTCAGGCTTCTATGCTGGCGGCCGGGATTCAATCCCCGGTCCTGGCATAAATTTATCTGATTACCAAACCCTTCCTTCACCTCTGACAAGACATCTTGTGAATGTATGGAATGCCAGGCCTCCACCGTGGTTCGGATTCCGCGTTAAACTGTAGGTCCTCCATTTCATCTCACAATCACCCTACCATTACACATTAGCGTAAGTGCGTATAACCCGAACGGGTAGTAAGACGCGGTGCTAATAATAATAATAATAATAATATTTAGGAACAATTTTAACTAGTAATAAAGATATTAGAGTGGAAATTATGAAAAGGATAGTCAGGAAATGCCTGCTATTACTTAGTCAGTAAGTTGTTGACATCTTGCTTGCTTTCAAGGAATGTAAAATTCAGACTATACAAAACAATAATTTTACAAGTTTTTCTCTATGGTTGTGAAATGTGATCTCTTACCTTACATGGTGAAAAAAAAAAGAGTTTGGGGTAGGCCTACTCGAAAACAAGGTGTTTAGGAAGATAGGCCTATTTGGTCCAAAAAAGGGATCAGGCTAATGGGGAATGGAGGAGGTTACATAATGATGAGTTATCTACCCTATACTAATCACAAGATATTATTAGGTTAATTAAGTCTTGTATATTACGTTGAGCAGGTCATGCAGCTGAATGGGAGAATCTAGAACCTTGTTCAGGGTATTGACTGGCAAACCTAATGGTAAGAGGCATTGGAAGATCTAGATGCAGATAGGGGGATAACATTAGAATGGACCTGAAAGAGACAAAGTGTAATGAAGTCTGGATAGAACTATCTCAAGATATGGATCGGTGTCATACTTTTGTAAGTGCAGCAACTTTTAAGTTATTTAAGCCATAGTGTAAGTTAGTCAAGAATGAGCAACTGAGGACATTTTTCGTATAATTCTTTGATGGTGGAGCACTGGTTGTATTGAATGTGTTCATCTGCTTGACTTCAAGTCCTCAGTGATGAGAGATGGGCACCCAGATCGCTCCTCCTTAAGTTTTTTCTGTCTTTATTAAACAGTGAACACCATTTTTTGATACTTTATTCATTCATCACTTCATCTCTATAGACTGCAAAAAGTTGATGGTGAGTTTAAATTGACCAAACATTTTGTGTGTTCAGGAAGCAAATCACTTAACAAATTTTGCAGTTGGCGGGCATATCTATTTTCTTGTTCATAATATATCACAATAAAAACACACTAACTCATAGAACAATCGTAAGAAACTGTCAGTTGGACAACCAACATACAACTTAGGCCGGCTAACCTTCAAATTACATTGGGTGTTCACATGTGCAAAGGCTGTGCACAAACATTCCTTAATTTCCGGATTGCCCAAGTATCAGATCCTATATAATTAATTTGTCACTCAGTGAATAATACTCAACCAAATTATTTCAGGCTTCGCCTGAGACAAAAGTTCGGGACGCCATGATGAGTTTGGGTAAGTTGGTACCTGGGTCCTTAGTAATAGTGGGGATAGGCGTTTATATATAATATCCTCAATAGTATAATAGGGAAATAAAACGTTTCAAGAAGAAGTGTATGAATCTACATTACTTAAAAAAATAAAAAAATTCTTAAAAATTTAGATTAAGTCGAGCCTAGAGAAGTGGTTGGAGAAAATGTTAGTTGAAAGTGGTATGTAGGGGGGCTGGAAAAAAGCAACTTTATAATTTTATCAAAAATTACAAAAGTGGAGGAGGTCACTTACCAAATTTAAGGATGCAAATGCAAAGTGAGGGACTTACCAAACAGTACTGTAGCTGTAAGGTACTTATGTAGTATTATTTTTCCAGTATGAGGTAAATTAGAGCAACATAAGTGTAACATGCTAAAGGGACCTAGACTCAGATAAATATTTGATGAAGAACAATTAGTTACCCGCTTCAGTTGCTGCATGGTGTAAGGCGACACTCTCTCAAAAGACTAGACTTACAGATGTTGGGTTCAATTCTGGCTGGGTGTACTGAGGTGTTTTTTTCCTAAATTATTTTCCACTCTCCCTACATGCAAATGTATGTATACTTTCTCTAAATTTAATCTTCCCAATCCCTAACACACTTGAATGAATAGTAAGATGTGGTTCTGAAAAAAACAACTAAGTTGGTAGGTGGACATTAACTGTGAGCTGTGAGAGTAGTACCGGTAATAACATTATTGAACACTATTATAAAATTAACTATCACTAATTAAAGGGAAATAACCAAAAAATAACAAAAAAAAGTAAATGATAGTTGTTCAAGAACATGACCCAATTTTGGATCTATACCAGTTAGTTAACATCAAGGATATAATTATGAAAAGCCTTGTGGTAGCTTTGAAGAAAGGCTGCATGAGGAAAGTTAGATAAAGGAATATCAACAATAATTTAGAAATGGCTATTCCTGTTACACTCAGCTTATTGAATTTCTAGAAAGTCTTGAGGTACAATGAGGAGAGCAGAGCATATGGCCTACAGTAAGGCTATTCTATTAGTTATCCAAACGGGCCACTCCAAAAAGTATTAGTATTAGCACCGCGTCTTACTACCCATTCGGGTTATACGCACTTACGCTAATGTGTAATGGTAGGGTGATTGTGAGATGAAATGGAGGACCTACAGTTTAACATGGAATCCGAACCACGGTGGAGGCCTGGCATTCCATACATTCACAAGATGTCTTGTCAGAGGTGAAGGAAGGGTTTGGTAATCAGATAAATGTGTGCCGGGACCAAGGATTGAACCCCGGCCGCCAGCACAGAAGTCTGACACCTTACCCCTAGACCGCTAGGTCACCGGTAGGCCTATTAAAAAGATAGAAAGAGTAGTCGAGTTTTTTGACAGTATGCAAAGAGTGACCGTCTCTGCAGTCTAGTGGTCAGAGTATTAGCTATAGATCAAGGGTCTCGGGCTTGATCTCCGGCGCTTACAAAATTTACATGTGAAGCAGTGGTCTGGAATGGAGCCAAACTCGTCCTTGTGAGGACAAATAAGAAGCTACACAAATAAATAAGTAATAATTTTGGTTTATAAAACAAAGATTAACTGCCAGAGGGCTTGTGCCGACCATATGATACCCTCTACCCACAAATGTTGACCCTATCAAATGATGACGACGGCAGCTGCTTGGTCAGTATAGCTCATTTGCAGCGGGTTCATACCATGGAGTATTTTTACAAGTAAAAAGTAGCTGTGAGACATGTCAAAAGTGACCCAAGTGAGGTCAGACAAACTGTACAGTAGTATTTACTAATTTTAACTTGTTTTCATTATATAATCAATTGTCATGGAGGAGGGTGAGGGGATAGGATATTTATACATTATATTGCCTTAAAAGATATATTACTTTATTTTGATATTTGACTTTCGGTTGGTGTTTCTGCTCTAGCCCTACTATGTGTTTGTTCAGCTATGTAGCCTGTGTTAGTGTGGTGAATGTAAAATCATTACTGGATGTGCAAGTGTTTTAGTTTGGATAAGAAAAGATTAATCAATCGTTTCAAAGAAATTTGTTTGCTACAAAAGAAAGTGAAGTGTGGTCACTGCAGAAGATTATTGTGTTTAATGGAAGTTAAGTATTTTTGTTTGAATAAGAAAAGATTAGTCAATCATTCTCAAGAAATTCACTTGCTACAAAATAGAGCGAAGTGTGGTTGCTATAAAAGGCTATTGCGCATTAATCAGCATATAATATATGTTAAGCTTCGTTCATATAATTTGCCAGATTTTTTTTAACTTGAGTGACTTTTTTTATATTGTTTATTATAACAATGTTGTAATTTCGGGTTTTTAGAGAGAAAAAAATTCTGAATGGTACAATTCTTAGGTTTGTCCCCTAAGTTGTTAATATAAAACACTGGCATTTGAGAGAAACATTAAGTATTACTTACATGTTCATATTGAGTAAGTGTCAATTTACAACAGACCAGGAACAACAACACATATTTCTGCATTTCTGAAATAAAAACATTTATGATAAGAGACGCATGAAACATATAAACAAAAATAAGTACTTTTAAAATACATCTTCTAAAAAAGGGCTAAGTTTAGAATCATCTTACCAAAATTATAAAGTATTCTTAAGTTTAAATTAGAGACTGTTTTCAATTATAAGTTAAAATACAAGTATTATTAAGTCATTTAAAACTAATATAGCTAATTATAGGCTTAATTTCATCCGCAAACATCCTCTTTAAACAAAAATGTGTTAACATTTCTATATTTACACTAACACTTGTTAGTGTGACAATTTAGCAGAAAGAAAGAGATTTACACCAAAGACGTCAACAAAAACTAACATTTGACCAACATTTAAAACACAAATGTATCTTTATTTCGTTAAACTCAAATGTCTTTTCTATTCTGTTTCTATTATTGTAATTTGAATGTCCTTAGATAAATAAGCACTGTAATTACATCAGCCGTTTTGGAAGAATATGCTTAATAGATTTTATTGTATAAGTAATTTATTTAACCATATTGAATATTTGAAACTCGTGTCAAACTTTGAATCAAATAATATATGAATAGGGTAAATAACCAAGTACCAAATGTAATGACATTTAAAGTAAAATTATGACAAACCAAAATGGCTCATGTATTAATAAAAATACATAAATATATGGACCTAATACATTTTATCCATATGAATTTATAACTATTAATTTTCTTAATACTAAGCTCTAAAACTATCATGTATACTTTATTTATCCTGAAAAGTAACATGTTCCATTATGAAGAAATCTAAAATGAAATTATAGAATTTGATAAAAGTGTACGTACATTTAAACAAATGATTTTAACTATATCTGAAAATAATGTTTATAAAACATTAATGAGGTAGGTTGCAGGGAGCTTGAGTTAAATAATAATTATTGGTTGCCTACTAAACTTAAGTACTATTGTATCATGTCTTTATTATTATTTATTATTAGTAAGGGTCCAGTTGGGGTGCTCAAAAAACTCTCCTACAAATTCACTCCAAACGTGTTAAAGCCCATCTACTTTGCTCTGGTTAACTCACATTTGTCCTACTTAAATGTAATCTGGGGTAATACTTTTAAAAGTCATTTAATACCACTAATAAGACTACAAAACACAGCACTAAAAAATATTTTTCGGCGGCCCAGCAGTTAGGACAGTGACATTACGCTTAAAAGGTTGGGTATTTTGAAATTAACTGAATCTATTTTTTTTTTATACGGTTGTAATAGTATATAAACTTGAAAACAGCCTAACTATTAGTAACCTAAAAATTGGGGAACACAAAAAGAGGAATTACTCTACAAGAAATAGAAATAATTATTTCCAGAAAAGAGTAAACACCACTACTTTTGAACTCTACTCAATAAAGATTAAGGGACAAAAAATTTTCAATATAATACCACAAGAAATAAAGATGACAAAACTTAATCTTTTTAAAAAGGAAGCTAAAAGATACATTCTAGAAAACAATTTTGACCAGGTGATATGTGGGTGAAACGTTATTTGTAATTTTGTAGAAACTGATATTATAATGGGAGCAGAATGTGTATGTTTATCATGTGTATGTATACTGTACTTTTTTTTCTATATTTTGTAAAGGTTGTTTTGTTGTTGTACACTTTTATGTTTAATTGCAGTTTTACTATTATTGGGCTGAATGCATCTAAAATAATGTGGCCGGATGAGGACAAATAATTTATACCCTGTAATAGACCTCACTTTCCTAAATGTATGTAGCGGGTTAGTGAATGAACCACGCCTACATTAGGATGTTTATATGCATACGAGCCAATCTTGGCTCTTTTTGTAAGCAACTTCTGAATAAAAAAAATATTATTATTGAATTACACTTTGATTAATGCTTAGATAATTCTTAATTTGGTACATACAAGGTTACATGTTATAATTACAAAGCTAGTTTTCCAGGCTATACAACCCTCATGACAACTCTTTGCACTATCATTTATATGACTAGTGTAACCACCTTTTGTTCATATACCAGCGCCTAACATTATACATATTCAGCCACAAATACATATTAAGCGCTAATAATATCACAATTCACAATAACTACATTTTCTCTTAGTAATTATAACAAAACCTCCTTTATTAATGTATTGAACGTTTATTTAGTTTTGTGGAATTTGAGAGTTTTTGACTTAATCGCGTCTTGGCCTTGAACATTTTGTTAGATCATCATACAGCTCACTAGTCATTCATAAGCAAAATAAAACCAATGGAATATTTTCGAAAAAATTGACTGTTTTCCTTTCATGTGAGGATTTTGGTCAATTTGGTCGTTTATTTATAAGAATTAGATATCAAAACACATCCCCCCCCCCCTCAGAGGCAGCTATACTTATTTTTTCCCCTCTGAATTTTCAGGAAAAAAATTGTACCAGCTTCACTATTGCAGATTTCTTCATAATACCAAACAAAGCCCCCAGTGCAGACAGCCTCTGGCCTTTAATCAAAGGTAAAATGCTAAGATGATAATTATTTGTTTCTTTTTATGGTGGTCACATTGAAAAGTAAATATTGAAGTTCAAAAATATAAATTTTAACGGTAAAGTATTGCATTTGTAGGCTGTAGCCCAAAATACTTAGGTTTAAGTCAATTTGTTGCCATTGTAGCCAAAAAGTTATTTATTTACCGACTTTTTGTACTTAATAACAACTACTTTTTAATCAACGAAATAAATAATTTTATTTATCACAAAAGGGAGTCTTTTATTGAAAATATTCTGAATTTTAATAATTTGGACATATTTAATGGTTAGCTAAGTTAAATATATATTCAGTATAATTTAAATAAAACAGCATATTAAAAATAATATCTGTATAAAATTGGACGCAAATTAATTTAGGCCTGGTTTATAAAACAATCTATTTTATTTTTGTAGACTTGATAATAATATAAACTAGGTATGGATAATTAAGCCGCATTCAAACATAACAACAATGCATCTTTCAAATACAATTTTTGAACTTTAAATTATACTCTAAGGCGATTAGGTATCACATTTTATGCACATGGTTTATTTACCCGTATGTTTAAATAAACCAGACATGTAAAATAATTTTATTTTACTTTATTATTTGTGTGCAATTTTATAACTGACAACATTGCAATGTTTGATCGTCAAGGTCATAGCCTACGGGAGATGAAGGTTGGCGATCAGTGATGTCATTATGACATCATCGGGAAGTGTAATAATCTCATAGACACTAGTGAAACCATCTGGGTCTGTGTTGCTTTCTCAAACGTGTTAAAATAAATTTATAATTTCACTACTATTTTAAACAAATAAAATTACTAGCTCAACATAAAATAAATTAAACTATTGCGTCGAGGTCAAGCTGAACGCGCTAAGAATCAATGACGTCAGAGGAAGTGTTTTACTCTACTAACATCTCCGTGTTGTTATTAAGAATACCTTAAATTGCAAAATATTAAGTTGTATAGAAAGAAGTATATCAGGCAAGTTGCATGAATTGTGATAATGAGATTATATTTGTTAAAATTGAGCTAGTTAAATAGTTGACATCCTGATTTGTTGAGGGCTCTTCACAGACACTTGACATTGAATACGCTATGGCCTGGTAAGGGAATGCAAATAGAAGGCAACAGAGGTCAAGTCATGAAACTCTGTAAAATGTGAATATCTTTGTTATTGTTTTATGCATAATAATATCAGGTCATATAGCACAATATTTACCTTCATTTTGACAGGCTCATGTATTTTGAAACTGATCTTTAATATAAGCATTCATTTGATAGGGGCCCCTTTTATATGAGATTTATTGAGCCTGTTTTGCAATGTGTTGAGTTATAAAAAAGCAAAAGTGAATGACACATTTGTTTCAGTTTTAACATTTCATAATTTTGACGTGTAATTAATGGAAGTGTTTATTGGATGATGCTGTATGGCCCTACTTTGGATTGAAATTTAGTCAGTTTTGAAAGGTAAGTTCACTGCTTTGTATTTATTAATTGATCAAGTACATTTACTATAAGACAAAGTGGGTATAGAACGATAAGGTTTTCTATACTTTCTTTTTTAAACATTTAAACACTATTAGAAAAATAAACACATTAAAACAAGTGATGCATACATATTATAATTTTTGGTTTAATATATCATGCAACAATTAGTCTCCTAGCTCACCTACTTGACAAAATAATGTACTGCATGAAGTCTCTCTAATGATTCTAGGTATAAGGAGGAAATTTATTACCTATGCTTTAAAGTTGGTCAGTTTAATCCAATAAAATAGAAATTTTAATATTGATTAATCAAGTAGACGACTGGTAGCCTACTTTGGCCTACAATAGGACACCAACAAACAAGAGTATAGCCTATGTTTCACAAAGGTCACAAAGTTAAGGAAGCTCGCCTAGTTTCATTATTGCCACATTTGTCTAATTTGCTTTCTGCCAAATTTGTATTCGAATGCAGCCCATACATACTGAGTGTTTTTTTCCCTAAGTGGCTTCTTTAATCCTCTCCCATGTAACTGAGTGTACATTTAATCTAAAATTCTCAGATCATTAAAGTGCGAAAAGACTGTCCAGGTAGTATGATGCAGTGAAAAAATAATAATAACTGCGTGTTATCTGAAATTTGGGTACATTTCCTATAATCTGCTTTAATTTACATATACTCATAGTAAAATAAGAAGAGTGACTTACATTTGGTTAAAAATGGTAGCTGATATTTACTTTCTCGCTATCTTACAGGTAGAGAAAATATTGTGATCGTCCAAAAACTAAAACTCAAGATTTTGATGAATCTTGAGGTTTCATGACCCCTCGAATCCAAAAAAGTGGTTTTTGACTTTCTTTCGTCTGTCTGTACCTCCAAGTAGAGCCTAAACTATTTTACCGATCGGGCTACAACTTGGTATTTTGGGTTTTCATAAGGTTGCCCTGAGGGGTCTTTGGAATTGGATATTTAACCCTAAAATTAAAGGTAGTTCACTGAAGGGCAAAAAGAGAAAAAGTCAATTTTCTCAAAATCGGCTCTAACGATTTTGATTAAATTTCATTTTTAAACATTTCTAAATATTCCAAACAAAATGGATTCCCTCAAAGTTTCGGCAAAATGACTTTAAGGGCTCAGGTTTGATGAGTAAATTATCTTTTTTTTATAATATCTCCTAAACTATTTGAGATATGAAATTACTTATTGTTACAAATATGTAGATCTCTTTATAATACAAATATTTTATAAGAAGCACATTTTTTATAAAACCAATAACTTTCAAGCTATATCTTATATATAAAATTCTCGTGTCACAATGTTCGTTCCCGTACTCCTCCGAAACGGCTTGACCGATTCTCATGAAATTTTGTGAGCATATTGAGTAGCTCTGAGAATCGGCCAACATCTATTTTTCATACCCCTTAGTGATAAGGGTTGTCCACCCTTAACATTTTTCTATAATTTTTAGACATTTTTTTAATATCTTTATATAATTCTTATACCAGTGAGTAACGGGCAGCGTGGTGGGGGAGGGGGGTTGTGAAGCTTATATAATTCTTATACCACAGTGGGTAACAGGCAGCGTG
>CABFVX010000738.1:123291-170119 GCA_902151425.1 Timema shepardi | reverse complement strand
GGGGGGGAGGTTGTCAAGCTTATATAATTATTATACTACAGTGGTTCACAGGCAACGCCGTGCGGGACTGCTAGTGTAAATATAATTATATATTTTTTAACTTTTCAAACGCCAAAGGTTAAAGTATTGCGACCACAAAAGAAAATCTAACCTTCAATGTTGATAGATGTCGACGTCTCAAGACCTCCCAAACACTAAAAAGTAGTCTTTGCAATGATGTCTGTTTAAACTTGAAATTAAAAGTAGTTTAAGAAAGGGCAAAAAGAGAAAAAATTGATTTTCTCAAAATCGACTTAACGATTTTGATTAAAATTTGTATCTAGGTGTTGATTAAGATTATAAATAAACTGGCTAGTTTCATTTTACCAGGAAAATGAATTCTAGGGTACTTTACAGAAGCAGAGACTTCCATATCTCTGTAATTATTTGAAATACTAAATAACTTATCATTGCAAAATTGTGGTACTATTAAAAATAAAAAAACTTTTATATGAAATATATTTTTATAAATCCAACAGTTTCTGAGATATTGGCAAATATATTAAATACAATTTTGTGAGCTTTAGTTGTAAAGAGATACTACTTAAGTCTTAACGCAATAATTCTCTAATGCCATAGAGTAATTAAATATAAGTAAGTCTCTAAAAGTTTATTTCCCTAAACCTCTTAGTAGAAATGTTTAAAGAACAATGGTTTGTATCCATTTTAGACTCAGTAGTCAATATTTACATTTTTTATTGGTCGAAATTTATAAATGAGGAATTTAATAGCAATGCGATGACATGAAGATTTGCAACACTTAATAAAATGTCGAAAATTTTAACCGGAAGTTGAAATTTTAATACAAAGTGTTGACCCTTGTCGACCCAACATTGATCTTTTTTATTGGCCCAAACATACAAATGAGGACATTAATTCTTTTAAAACAAAATTATAACATTTAAAACTGGGACTAAAAAAAGTTTTACATAAGTATAGTGCAATTTATGTTTGGGTTTGCTAGTGTATATTATTTCGTTTCACATATATTGCGAGTTTTGAGTAAATATCTCTATTTTCAAACAATAGAGTGAGAAAGTCCGTGCGGAGTTCCGTACCATTTATTTTTATTGTATGTTTGTTTATTGTAAAAATGGGTCTTTAGTTCATTGGCTCTCTCTATATTGGCTTTCTTAAATATATGTGTATTTATTTGCACTGTCTAACAACATGGCCAAGCTATCCACATTTAACTACAATAGTGGGCTTAAAATAAGGAAAAATCATTTCGAGGGTAAATATAGCCTATTCAGATTAGTGTAGAGGGAGCATGGAGCACCATTTAATAAAAAACACTTGGTACACATGGCTGGGTTTCAAACCACAGCCTTCCATTATAGGTACATATGATAAGACAAGATTGACGTTTAGTCCACATGTCCACCTAACTTCTAGTTGCTATATTACATACATAATTATTTTCATTCGGTATGGCATGAGTTTATAGATTTTTAAACACGTGTATGTTCATTGAGCTTAACATGTAGGCTTATTATATATTATACTTGGGCCTCCGGTCTAGCTATTGTTTAATTTATTTTTAAAAACAAGTCCCAAAACCCACATCGGTTTCCAGCAGTTTTTCCTAAAGGATTTCCCAATTTGCCTCCACACAAATGTGTCTACATTTCCTTTATAATTTTACCTTCCTCAGCCCCATTCCATTTAGCATTACCATTTAATGTATGCATATAACACGAATGGATAAGTAAACTTGACGAATGCTTATACATAAGCCAGAAAGCTAAAATTTTGTGGGAGGGTAGATGGATTATTTCATATAACCACAAAAATCTAAAAATGCTAAATTTAAAAATGGGGCTTAGTAAACAGGGGGAGGGAAGGGAGGTATAATTTAAAAAAAACCCTTTAAAGATGAGGTATCTAATTAAAATATGCCAGACAGGTAGAGAGAAAACTCCAAATAACCAAATAAATCTTGAAAGTTTTTTTTCTAAGAGTTATTTTGATAAAGAATTTGAAAGGAGGTTTAAAGCAATAGAAACCACTTTTTATCAGTGTGGTAGGAAAAAGAAATTTAGCAGGCAGTTAAAGGGACCACTCCAAGTAGTTATACAATTCTTAAAACTCAGAATTTTTAAGTGGGGCCCAGGAAATAGGGGAGGGAGACAGTAGCAGAAACAATACTTTTAGGTGGTAGAAAATTTAAATTTCGAAGTCAGGTGGAAAGACAACTTGCGATAACCAAATCAGTCTTAAAGATTGAAATTTATAAACAGCAGTTAGAAAAATGGGTGGAGGAGCGAGAGGTTTAAAATTTCCAAAATTAATAGAATAAACTTCCTAGTGTTGGTAGAAAATTTTGGAAGTAAAATAAAGGGACCACTCTAAATAACCATAAAAGTCTAAACATTTTAAAATTTAAATATGACCTCTGGGAAATAGGGAAAAGAAGGGTATAGAAAGAAAAACTTTAAGGTGTGATAAAACATTTAATTTTGCCAAGCCAATATGAGGACTTCTGAAGATTACCATTAAATATTACAAATTTGAAATTTATAAGTGGGAGTTGAAGAAATGATTTGGTGACATTTCCAAAAATAATACATTAAACTACTTTCTGTGAGGTATAGAATTAAAATTCTTTAAGCAGATATAGATACCACTATAAATAAACAAAAGTCTGAAAATTTTAAATTTTTTAATGAATTTCTGGGAAATGATGGAGCACAAGCTATACCTGCACTGGCAATTAGAAAATACTTTTTAAATGATGTAGAACATTATAATCTGGCAAACAGGTAGACAAAATCAAATCTCAAGATAACCAAACCAATTTTAGAATTTTAAATTTTCATAGAGTAATTTTGAAAAAAAGTTAGGTAATTTATGAAGGGGGTGAGGGGGGTGGAAACTTAACAAACCACAATACAACTCTAAATACTTTTAAAAGTCTTACAATTTTAAAATGGGACTCCAGGAAATATAGGAGGTGGGGTTTGTAAATTTTTTTTTATTTAAATGTGGTAGAAATTTTAAATTTGGTAGAAAGGTAGGAGTATAACTCCAGATAACCAAACCAATATTAAAATTTGACATTTATAAGTGGGGAGAGGGATTTAAGGGGCTTCAAATATCCAAAATTAATAAGTTAGGAACAATTTATTTTCAGCTTGGTAGAAAACTTAAATTTTAAAGTAAAGTAAAGGTGTGTCTTAAAATAACTAGAAAAATTTCAAAATTTAAAATGGGGCACCGTGATATAAGGGGAAAGAGGGCAGGGTGTTATATTAAAATAACTTTTATATATGGTAGAAAATTTGGTAAGGAGATATAAAGACTCCTCCAGATAACGAAATTAAAAAAGAACCTATTGAAGAAATGACAGGGGATGTGAGGAGGGGTAAGAAGGGGTTCAGAATTTCTCAAACTAATACAAAAACTATGTGTGTATGTGGTAGAGAACCGAAATGATAAAGTGTATCTGGGGATTATTCCAATTAAACAAAAAGGTCTGAACATTTTAAATCTAAAAATTGATCTCTGGAAGAAGTATAAAAAACCTGTTGAGGAATATAGAAAATTAAATTTTTTCGGGACTGTAGAGGCAACACACTAAATAACAACATTACTATTAAATATTTTATTTTTATAGGTTGTCGCTGGTGAAATGAAGGGTTTTAAAATTTCCAAAACTGAAGTATAAACTAGGCCTACTTATCATTATGGGGGAAGATTGAAATTGGGAGGGCTGGTGAAAGGACAACCCCAAACTGTAATGAAGAACATTCTTAAATGTAAAAATGAAGGACCAGAAAACAAAGGGGGGCCTCCCCTTAAATTAAAAAAAAAAATCATCCTCTATTACCTATATTGACCTTGGCTATGTCAACTAATCTTAATTATTGATAGAGCTAACTCTGCTATATTATAGTAATTTCAGCACACACGTTGGGTGGTGTCACTAGGGTATGATTTTATATATTTTCTTCAATTAAATGCTGGTGCATTCCCTCTTGATTTATTTCATAGTGCATGCCACATTAGGAGCATTTGTTAATATTCAAAACTATTCTTAACCAACCTATATTAAGTTTAACTATTAGGCCTACTGGTAATCTAACCTAACAAATTCATGTATTTAGTTATATTCTGTTAAAGTATAGTCATGTATAAAGTATTGACCTATACAAATAGCAATATAATACAATTATTTAAATCCGAAAATCACAAAATATGGGGCTCTCCTGCCAAAATGTATTCACAAAGTGTGACTCAGAGCTTAACGTAAACAAAATGCTAGCAAACGAATTATATTATTTCCAAAAGGGTTACAAAAGTATGAATGGTTTAGTTTTAGTAGTGAAAAAATAATGTGAATGGGCCACTGGTGCTGCACTAACGTTATCAGGATTGCACTTGTGCGCCACTCAAATTATGACCTCACTTCTTGGACAAATCACCGTCCTTAGCAAGGAATTCAATGCCCCTACTCTTCCACTCACACTTATGACACACTCAACTTTAAGATAACTTCGAGAAGATTCATGAGTGCGCTCTTCTTTTTCCACACGTTGGTCTTGCCTGAAACAGCTAAGATGGGGGTCTGTTGAAGATGCATATTTCCAGATGTTGGCAGGGATGTCTTTGTAACAGTATTTACAGTGGCAAATTCTGTAAGTTTTCTCAAAGTAGGGAAGAGCGTCTGTCCTGCGGAACAAGAGACTGGTGAGCATGTGAGAGGGAAGGGGATGAAGGGAAAGTCAAATCCTACCAAAGCTAACTTCTGTTGTAATTTTGCATCATTAAGGGAATGGTTATTTAGTTGCCAGGGATTGGAAGGAATGAGCTTGTGATAGTTAACATTCTTGTAAGGACGGATTTCGGTGTGAAATGATTTCAGTTGATAGGTTCGGAAGTCGGTTGGGAGATCTGAGAGATCTGAAGAGAGTGGGAATAGTATTATTCAGAAGTGGAAAGAGGTGAACTGAAAGTTTTAGAGGTCTTCCAAATGTTCCTGAAGAGAGCGTACTGTGCAGCCTGGAGGTGGCTGGCTTTTTGTCTACCTCTGCTAGCCCATATGTGAGAAAGGGGAAAGGGAGAACTCATGGAATAAGGAATGGGGAGAAAAGTGAAAAAAAAGAAGGCTAAAATGGTGTAGGGTGTTAATGGAGGAAGATGGGTAGAGGCAACTTGAATTTACCTAAGTACCAGAAGAGAGGTGGGAGAGACAACTTGAATTGACGTAAGTGCCAGAGGGAAGGTGGGAGAGGCGATTTGAATTTATGTAAGTGCCTGAGAAGAGATAGGAGAAGTTTAAATGATAACTATTTGGTTACTAGTTCTGTGGTCATTTTTATTTTGAAAATTCCATTAGGGTCATTATTGTACCAACTCCGTCCTGTGTTGGAAATACATTTTAACTCTCTTAACTATACCTTATAATCCAGCTGCTCATAAATCTCTTATTCTAACATTTTCCTCAAATATATTTCAATAACTAACACTACAAGGTTATTTTCATAAACATGAACGTGTTAATTAATTTGTGTTTTATTAGTCTTTTGTATTTTCTCTTGTTTTAAGTTTTGTAAGCGCTCTGTTTGGGGAGGTCATCTATTTAAGGGATGCACTGCCCACCTCGGTGTCTCAGCTGATATGTTGTTTGTGAGGCTCGCTTGTTGTTGGCACAAACATATTTTCCTTTTGTTGGCGGTACACTAATGGTGGGGGCGGAAGTAAGAACTGCCAAGGGAGGTTCCCGTCCAATTCGATGGCTCATTTGCTATGTTTGGAATGATCACTTATTATTACTGTGTAGCAATTATAGGTATCTAGTGACTCTTTTAAAATGGTCATGCCTTGCTACTGCCGGGATTCAAACCCAAACTTCTTTGTCATTAGCAATAAAATCTCTTGTGAGTTTTATATAGCAACATCTGCAATTATCACCAGCAAGAAATATATGATAAAATAGTAATCTAATTAAATTATTGTGTTTATAAAAGGAATGCGCTAAGTCCATTTAGAGCAGAGATTCTCAACGGGTATGCTGCGATACATAGGGCTTTTGCGAGATCGACCAGGAGTGCTGCAAGCTTTTTTGAAGGGAGAAAAGGTTAAGGAAATATAATAAAGAAAAGATATTGCCACTAAATAATAAAAATAAAGAAACAGAAGAAAGTTTTGTCTCGTAGTGTTTTTCTGAATTGTATGTGCCACGGAACACAATGTGAGACAGTTATTTCCTTTTTGATGTTTTTTTGGTACAGTATTATTAATTTTTAGTAATCTTACATAATGGTTAGTTGGTGTGACAGTTTATTGATTTCCAAAACTATCTTACTCTATAACTGTATTTATGTATTTCATTCACTGTTATTGTTATTTATATCTTCAAATTAACTCAGTAAAGGAGTAAGTAAAAATGTTTATTTTAATTTTGAATAGTTACAAAATTAAAACACTGTTAATTGTTTAATATGCTGATATATTTTATATATTTTACTTTTGATGAAAAATAAAAGGAGTGAAAAACAAAACGTTTATAAACATTGTTACAAGGCTGCCACGAGATTCTAATCACCTTCACAAGGGTGCCGCAAGCCTAGAAAGGTTGAGAATCGCTGATTTTAGAAGAAAAATACAAATTTATATTTTGGACCTTGTCTTACTACTTGTTTGTGCTATCCACATTTAATTGCATTGTAGGTAGGTGTGGGGAAACTGGAATTTAATGGAAATTTAACCGAATTTCCATAGAGGAAGAGTGGGAAACCATTTACTAAAATGACCTGCAGACCACCCAGCTGGGATTTGAGCCCAAGCCTTCCCGTCACCATTAAACCTGACCAAGCAAGTTTGACATTAATGGCTTTAAACATTTATATCAAATATCCCTGGCTTGGGATTAAACCCTTACCTCCCAATATGTTTGTTTAGGTTTTACAATCACAAGTTGTGATTTTTTGCTTTAGTATAAAGGGTGAATGTTAACTGTACTATTCTTATCTGAACGATTCATTTCTCACTCTTTCCCCAACCACTTTCAGGCCAATATTGTCTCTCACACAGAAGATTGTAATGTTTTGATTATTTATTCTGTTATAAGAACTCAAATACCTTTTTTTTGATCACTTGGTAGTTTTTGAGCAGATGAATGACTTATGTTTAACCCTGGGAAGACTAACTTCCAAGTGAGTTCTTGAGAGCCCAAGCAGATATATTTCAGTGTCTTAGTGAGCGAAGGGTTTCTTGGAGGTCATTTTATCATTATTTACTAATTTGGAACGCAATTTGACCTATGGCCAATTTATAATGTGCACAATTCCCTTTAAGCCAGGAAATCAAATAAAATAAAATAATACTGTACTTTTAAAAAACTAACAAGATATGAAACCTCTCTTGCATACCATAAATGATAAAAGTATGTATTGAGAATAATTTTATTATGTAACACTACTGCATCATCCATCAAGAGAGCTTATAAGCCATGTACAGTAGAGTCTCGGAAACTCGACAACTGACATTCTTTGTAACTCGACACACACATTTGCACACAGTTATTGGTGCCACTCATCACAATCCAAATACATTCATCTGTATAACCTCTCGGTTTGTTTGTGTAACTCGAGTAGAACAGTAATGCTGTGGTATTTTTACAAGTGGTGTGTTTGTTAGTTTTCCAATTCAGTAACATATTACTTGAATCAATACAATATTATATGTACAGTAATGTACTGCATTTCTGTATATTACATATATGTATATACACCATTATATCAACACATACTATATTGTACTTTACCTATATTACTGTTGCTGTACTGTACAATATTACAGTACAGTACAACTGTACCTATAATATTCAGTACTGTACTCTGATTCATTGTTGTTTAGTAAACATGCATCTTATGCCAGTTCATTCGTAAAAATCGACATTTCAATAACTCAACTCCATCTCAGTCCACATTAGATGACTCCATCTCAGTCCACATTTGATCGAGTTTCTGAGACTCTATTGTATTAGAATTCTGGTAGGAATGGGCTTTTGAAAGGCCTTACAGAACATACTTTAAACCATAATCCTACTATTAGTTGCCATACATCAAAATTTTAATACTTGTTATTGAGATAGTACATCTCATTCGTTCCAAAGACTTCATTTCATCATGGAAACTATAAAGAAATTAAGAATGCTATAACTCAGAAATGGAGGATGTTGTTTATTTCTTATTGGCTTGTCTGTTAGGACATGGAAAAATCAAGTGTATGCTCCTGAAGGTAAGATTTGGAATTTCATGGGTATGAAATAAAAACCTGCTTCATGGCTAAAAAAAACAACAAAAGTTTCACAACCACACTCTTCATTTATTAATTCAAATATGCATTATTTACAACATTTTACAGTGTATCCGACCAACCTTGTCTACGTTGATGGCTTTCCAATACAACTCTTAGCCAACACAGCTCTAGCTTGTAAGCTCCATGATACAACTAAGTTATATCATTTAACTGACCTCCATCATCCAACATAGGTGTCGCTGTTCTATAGAATGATAACTTTAATTTTTCTTTAATATACCAAATATTTTCTTTTAATTCTCCATTACTCTGTGTTTATAATAAATATATAAAATTAATTTAAATGTCAGCTTCAACCGGCACAACACATCTTCACTGAAAAAATAAGTTTATAAAGGTCATGTTTGATCACATTTAGGCTTAAGAAGGGCATTTTTATTGTAGCAACAACCTACTGCTCAGAACTACATCTTTTTCCAACACTGACAAAGTGGAACATGCACAACTCAAACAACGGCTTGCATGCTTTCTAGAGAACAGCTCGATTCAAGATGTTACCATTTCAATAAAATTGGTCACACCATCTACATTCCTTCTCAACTTTGATTTTTTATAAGAATTCAATTATTTCAAGAACATTTTTCTTAAATTTACATTAATATTTTATTGATAATTTTTTTTGGCAATGAGATCTTACAAAATGATAAATGCCATTTACACTAAGAGAACTCCACAAACCGACACTCAGCCGAAATACAATAATTCTTTACGAAAAGCAATACCGAGTCTTGCATAGCCATAACTTTTTTTAATAAATGTGCAAGTTTAGGCTACCATACGGAAAACCTTTAGTTAAGTACAAAATAAATAATGGCAGCCCATGTTGTAATGTGGCAATAATTTGTTGAACTTGCATACCAAGAAATACATAAAATTGATTCCTCTTTGTACACTTGAGAGGTAAGTTTTTCATTTTTATTTTCATAAACACCTAAGGATAATATTAATAACTATGATTATTTATTTTATTACATTTTTCATAAAATTGAAGTATTTAATGTGCACTTTCTGATCTGACTGATTATATCAGCACACAACTTTTAAACCAACTTAAATCTAGAACAAACATAACATCCAGCCGTTGGTTGTTAATTCATCTCTGTGAATGGGGAAAGCCACATTTCACCACTCATACATTTTTTGGCCATGCCAGGAATCAAACCCGGGACCTTCAGCATACTAGACAAACACACTATCGACTGAGCTAAGGTGTCGGACATTTAACTACACATGACATGGCCATCATTGTCTTACAAACCATAAGATGATACTACCATAACAGCACTGTATTAAAAGTATCAAAAACACAAATTACTGCTGAAATTATTATCTCTAGACTGATAGAAACACATTGGAATACAAAATAATTGTATCTCTAACTAAAAGATGGTATCGAACTAGAACTAATACAAATCTTCAATGGCAAAAAGCATGGATATGGCACTTTAAATGTAACAAGACATTCCTAATAATGAAAAGGGATCAAAATGAACAAGGATGATTAAACAGTAATAAACAGGAAGTGCGGGTAGTAATAGGAACATTCAGTAACGAGCATTAATTATCTTAACTAATAGAAATGGGTAGAATCAAAAACAATAAACCTAATAGTCACTTAAAGAAACAAGCAGAAAACAGTTAATTTAGTAGTATTTCACAAAAAATGTCTTGTAATGAACAATATATTTAAAATTATTTGACTTTGACAAGAAATGGTAGGACCTGGCGAGGGATTCCAAAGCTTTGGGCTAGGCAAGAGGCAATTTTCACACAGGGCAACCTTCACTTCTAAACAATGCAATTCACTTTTACAAAATAAACAACATTTTACTTTACTTCATATCCATTACTGTTTCCAGATTGTGGTCTTGATCAATTTTTATTCAAGCCATATTTTTTCCACTATCGGCTTGCTAGGCCTGTCATAGCTTAATATGCCTTATAATCTAACTTAATACAAGGACAGGCATAACACCCAGTCTCCAGCCGTTAATGTGTCACTGTTAAAGGGTAAACCCACATTTCATCATTGATACATTTTTTGGCCATGCCAGGAATCAAACCCTTAGCTCAGTAGACAGACATTTTACTGATTGAGAAATGGTGTCGGATTTATAAACATCACTATTACCTTTATAAAATAAATATAAAAAAGGATTACTAGAACAGCCTGTTTACAAATAATATTATTATGCTACAAATTATGTGTCTCTCATATAATTTCCTCTCATTGATCTTGTAGTTGAAATACTATGCATTTCTGTGATTGGGATCATGGTTAACATTGTATTATGTTGAAATAATTACTTTAACTTAAAAAAAGTTATTTATAAATATAATACATATTAGTATGACTTGTCACCAAGTATAACACATTATATATACAGCTTTGTCTCAATCAGAAACACTTTCCTTAACAGGTCTTATTACTTTGAAAAACCTTGAATGACTGCTCAACTACAAAGTTATCATACACACGAGCTACTCTGCCGATAATTATTGATGGACTCGGTATCAACACACACAGACATGTTGCTCTGATAATAATTTCCGGTAAACTGGGGGAAAGCTATGCATTCTCACAGCCTCTCAAACTTTCCTTCTGTTGTATCTTTAATTATGACTAATTCTACAAATCATAGTGGTTTATACAATTCACAGGCGTGGTAGTGAGTTAGTAAGTTAAAATGACAGAACATTCAGGTTTTTCAAACTATAATAAGATACCATATTTTATAAAATCTAGTTTAATGTTGAAATAAATAAACCTGGAAAGCATAATTTAAATAAAAGGGTTCATTTTCAGCAAAAAAAGAGGTGCAAAAACAATATTCTTACATTATATTGAATGATTGTGTAAACAGCTTAACTATTCTGATGTATAAAAATAAGTCAATAGAGTAAAGAAGTAAAACTTTTTTTGAATTTTTTTTAAAAATTTTCAAGGGGCCAATTTCTTGCAAAAGTGCTTAAAATTTCCTTTCACTAATGCTTTTTTTATGTCACCACAGAGTTAACATCTTTGGGTATTTTGTGGCTATCCCCTTTCCCACCATATACTATATAACTGACCACCAGGTTAGTTATAGTCTTAATCAATGTAGGAAATTTGATTATGTCATAATGAAATCAAACTACCCATTGACCCAAATTTCTCTTGTATTGAACAATTGTGATGATCAAACTATAAAGGCCTAGCATAGGGGTATGCAAAATTAAAGTCAACTTTTCTTGGTTTACTAATTTTTTTTCATTATCATTTTTCATTTTCTATTCAACAATTAACAATATATTATATATTTGACCAAATGGCAAGAATTTTCTTGCTATTGGCTTCACTATGAGACTTGTAAGAGTATATTTATACACAGCGCTTTGGGAGGAACCTTCAAGTCTATTGCTTGATGCTGCATTATTAGAGGAACTTGCAAGAGCATCTCTGGACTCGGTGTTGTGGGAGGAACCTGCACATTTATTGTTAAATGCCCCACTATAGGAGGAACTTGCAAGACTATTGCTTGATGCTGCACTCTGAGAGGAACCTGAAAGTATATCGCTTGACGCTACAAGAAATAGAGAAATAGAGTTATAAAATATATACTTTTTGAGTTTGGGCGCACATAAAAAACTATTATCGATCAAATCTCTAGCTCAAAAATGTTCACAATATAAGTAGTTTTCTTGTTCGAAACAGTAAAAAGTATATAATATAGAAAAAAATGCCATTGCAGATTTTTTACTGATTTATTAATGTTATCAGTACATTAAATGTCAAATAAGTAAACTTGATAACCTAAAAGTTTCAACAATTTTTTTTTTTAAATAAATGGTATGGAGGTTGATATGACAATATTCTGTTATCTTATCAGTCGTTGATGTTTATTAGGAAACAAAGTTTTGTTAACTACTAGCCTCACCATGTAATATGTAAATTGAATGGTTGATTTGTGAAGACAAGCGACTCTGATTTGTGTTAGATAAAATGATAGAATATCAATAAGTAAAAAGTTAGATTTCGATATTAAAAGTCTGTAAATAAAATATTTTATTTTTGGTTAAAAATGGTAAAAAATCAACTTTATTTTAATTAGTACAGTGCAACCAATTGGAAAATCACATTTTTAAATACTTAACAAATCAAATATGAAAGGTTAAAGAAAATCACATCATCTTCTTAGGTATTTTTCCTTCTTCCGTATTTGGTCACAATTTGGCCATTATAATAACCAATTCAAATACATCTCTTACCATTGTTCTCTGGTTGGCAGAAATAAACATACATTGGCTCTGTGTTATCGAAATGTTGTCATCAAATCACATTTAAATAACAAAATTGACCATAATTTGCTTCTAAAGGGTCATGTAATCCATTTCCTACATAATATTTAATTTTGATTTATTTCTCTCATGTATTTATGAATACAAAATTTCTTCAATGTACTTTCCATATGTTTAGATAGCCATTTTAATGTTTTTAGTAACAATTAGTAAAACATGTCTTGCAAAATTTGTGTCTTTATTGAAGACCCATCAAGCTTAAAGTGTCTTGTGAAATGATGAAAATAAGTGAGCAGCTTACAGGCGCATTCTCTAAACTTTGTTTTAATTTGATAAATAGTATCTTAAGAGGACCAATTATTTAATGGCCAAATCTATTACATATATTACCAATGCCAAAATTATTTAGATTTGGTTTATTACAGGAATTAAACTACTTTGCTTACCTATATTAAAACAAAGAGTAATAATAAGACAATTAACATTTTAAATGTGTAAGAATCAAATAGCCGAAGCTATTATTTATTACATTTAGTGAGGAATTCTCCATCTAGATATCATATTCTGAAAAATATATCTAGATGAAGATATGTGGTTGTTTTGTGTCCAATATGTTGTTTTGAGCTGCCCATCAATTTGTTGACATTATTTTGATGTGTGATAAACACTTTTTTTCTTCAATGTAATGTTTGTAATCAATGAGTCATATTGACCTTGGGCATGGTCCAGGGCATTCACACAGCACTTGCTTCAGCCACTCACCAACCAAGTCTGAAATACTTAGGCTTGAAACCCCACTGGGGCTAATTTAATCTTCATGCGGTGTGAAAATGGTTAAGATATACTAAAGATGGGAAAAACAGTGATTTTATGATATCAGTGAATACAGTGACTGTGATTTTAAAATATCGGTGATTTATACCAGTGATTTTTCACTGTTAGTATTTAGCTGCTGTCCGAGTAGGCACGTACAATCGAGTATCGAGTATGGAGTATGGAGTATTTCTCAGTACTGGGTATTTACTCGAATAATCCCATGACATTCGGTTGTCGGTTGGAACTTGAAAGGAGAACTAATTACTTGGAAGTTTGGCGGCTTGCAATGGAATTCGATACTTAAAGACTTTACATAAGCTCTTTCTGTCGGCACTCGGCACTGACATTGACATTATTGACATACAGCTACCTAATCTCCGGGTTTCGTGTTGCCTACTAATGTACAGTCAATACAAAAGTATGCGTTTTAAGATGTTNTAACAACAAATGTTTTGTATTGAAAATGCATGTGAAGGAAACATTTAAACTATTAAAGTCATTTTTACGTAGCAATCTTATACTGTTTTTGATAAATGAGCTCTAAGAGATCAAGTGTTTTAAATAGAAATAACACGTAAAACATGCCAGTCAATAAGGTCGATTCTCAATTAGTTGGTAGAAAATAAAAAATAAAAGAATAACAAAGGCCGTGAAGCGAGTATTTATTCGAGTGTCTAGAAAAAGAAGCAATACTAGCTTTGTAGCTCGAGTATTGCGAGTATGCGAGTATCTCCGATCACTGATATCTCAATCACCGATACTTTTGAGATCGAGTAACTGGGAGTATCAGTGATCAAATGGTATCGGTGAAAAAAATCACAGTCAGTGATATATCACCCATCTCTAAGATATACCCCAACTTTCATAGTAAGAGCCATTTATAAAATACAACTATATATTTTTTCAGCCAAATTTAATACAATATTACTATATTATTAATATTATATTTGGAAGAAGGTACAGGGAAGGTGGATATAAACATATAAAACATATAACATATTTGTATAACTCGTGGATGGAATAAAAAATTGTTTGAGTTTGTGCTTGCACAGTTCCAATCAAATTATGTAGATTCATAGTAAATGTTCAAAATGTTGACATTCATTTGTGCACCAGTTTTTGTCAAGTCATGCAATTGTTTTGTTATGCATTGATTGATGAGCAAGCTAACATCATAAGTAGCACCCGAGGGTTACTGATATATAACATTATTTATGACCATGCTAAAACAGTTTCTCATCTGTATCAACTTCTGAAGCATATACCACACCAAAGGTTTTGGATGCCTCAGTAGATGAGAATCATTCAGAGTTCAAGTCTCGAAGGCCATGAGGTTGGTCTGCTTCTTGCTTCTTTTTTCTAGCACTGCATCTTACTACCAGCTTAGGTTATACCCATATATACTAACTACACTAATGAGTTAGAAATTAGGAGGGTTAAATTTGGAGGACATGTACCTGAATTTATGTGCAGGGAGAGTTGAAAACCATGTAGGGGAAACCACCATACAGTACATGCGACCGGGTTTCAAACACTTATCCCCCTATTATCACCAGTTTAGTCTATTATGAGACCATGTGGCCACCAAAGTAGGTATAGTCGGTGTTGAAAGGTGGAGAGATTTGCTGTTGTGGCTCACCTTTGGCAGTGGCATAACCTTGAGGAAGGAGAGCTGACAGTGGTGTGAAACCTTATAAATTCTAGAAAAGACAGGGAGACATTTTGAAATACTCCCTCACAGTGGTTAGGTGCTTATATCTAATGTTAACCACTTGTGAAACAAGTCAATAGGTTTGCCAACAAGAATGGATGAGAACACTTAACTGTGCATGTGTGACACTTCACAATTACCACTGAGATGTGTGAGACAAATTAGTTTGCCACCACTCTAATGTTGGCTACATTGTTCATGTGTGAGTTTAATTTATGGCTATCTGATCCACGGATCACAATTAAACCATTTCTTCTACTGCCAAATATCACTATGTTGAAAATCATGTTGCTCTTACTCATCTATAATATATTTTAATTTCATTATCACCCGCTTCGGTGGTTGCATGGTCCAACATGCTACTCTTGCAATAGACTAGACCGCTGATGATGGGGAGATTGAGGTTTGAATCTCGGTTGGGTGTACTGAAGGTGTTTTTTTAAATATGGTTTTCCACTCTTCCTTCAGGCAAATGCAAGTACACTACCTACACACATAATCTTCCTACTCTCTAACCATTAGTGTAATTAGTACATAAGTGTATAATGTGAACGGGCGGTAAGACACGATGTTAAAAACATATGTTTCATTATCATTGCTTGTTGGATGAACACTCACTATTATGTTTTTGTTTAGGAGAATCTTGTCCATTTTTAAATTTACACAGAAAAACAATGTGTTTCTAAATAAAATGATTTGATATCTTGATAGAAAATTTGAGCCATGAAACTGCTTTATGGTGTAGGTTTCTGGTAATATGTAAAAAAAAAGCTTATATAATAACTGGCTATTTGATTCTTAATTCATTCCTTGCTACTACTAGTACCTCTATAAGCTTTTTGTAGAAGGTATTCATCACAATTGTGAGAAATGGTATAACACATGAGTTTAAGTTTATCAGTTAATACTTCCATTTCACCATATTGAAATACTTTGAATTTGTTAAGAATATTTGTTTACTTATGCTATGACATTAGGAACTCAAAAATTCATTACCACACTCACAAAAGTACATAACCTTTTCCTATCTTGAGCTAATTCTATCCAGTCTATCTCCTTACACCCTATCTCTCTCGCATGTATCCAAATGCTATACTCTCATCTGTGTCTAGGTCCTCACAGTGTTCTTTTCCCATTGGGTTTTCCTTTCATACCTTGAATGCGGCTCTAAATTCTCCCATTCGCGCTGAATGAACTGCCCACCATAACCTGTGAGATATTTTTACCCTAACAATGTCTGATGATGAGTACAAGGTATACAGCCCATCATTATGTAGCCTCCTCCACTCCCAACTATCTTAATCCATATTTGTTTGCACAACTATTTTATAAATGGATGACATTTAAGGATTGACAACATAATTTATACTTGTAATGTGTATGTAATGTATTTGTAACTATTGTGGGTAAGAAGAAACTTTAAGAAAATTTTAAAACATTTTTTTAACAGTCAACACTAACTATATTATTAGTATTATTTTATAGGTGGTATTATGTGTATTAAAAAGTCACAGTGCAAATCACAGGACTTGACTCAACTATAGTAAAATTGTTTAAATTTTGTAGTAAAGTTGTCAAAAAAGTTCCTTTCAATTAAAGCCACAATATTTTTTCAGGAGCTAAAAATTGTGTATAGAATATCGACAAACCCTGTATCTTCACACAATCTGTCTTGTATGATCATCAAACGCAAATAATTCTCTTACCTGCCGGTTCTCATGTCAATATTGTGCAACTATCCGTTAGCCTAATTTTTTGCCAAATTTATTATTCTTACTTTTGTTAAAATAAAAGTACAACTAAATTTACTCTAAATTCAATTTGAATTTAAGTTTTTCAAAATAATTGGGTAAGGATGCAGCAGGTAGAATTAGGAGGAAAAGTACCTGCAGCTGTAAAACTTTTTAAATGAAAAACAACTGTAGTAAACCTGGCCGGTATTCGAACACTGACTTTCCAATCACCGGTAAATTATAACATACTTGGCTACTAATGTAAGTATAGGACTAGAATGTACAAACTATATCTCACTTGCACCTATTATGATAAAAGGCAGACTTTAGTCAAATTTTCAAAGGGACACCCTTTTAGAAAATACAAATTTTATTTAGAGCAAAACTGATCACATTTTATTTTATCATTGATGATATCTCTCAAAAGTAACAGCTGCAGGTCGCATTACCTGACATAATACTGATATGTTAAAGTAATTTTATTAACTTTTTTAGCTGTCATAAGGTCTTTCCCATGAAAATCGGACTGTACACTGTACATATATTTATTAAAAAAAAATGACACCCCCTAGATTGTAAAATGTTATCCTCTGTCTATAGTATTTGAACAAAGGCAGTAATATAGGACTCGAAATAATATTAAAAAACCAAACATAGCAAAGCCAAATAAATAAGGTCATAAAGTCTTGACTGTATTCATAATAGCAGAACCTTTTAATCTTTTTTTTTTTTGCGTCACCAAGGCAGTATTTATTATGATGGTCTGCATTCAGGAGGGCTTTCACCAGACATTCATATTGGTAACTGGTTATTGAAGCTAGTATACGGTTATATATTTTAATAGTAGAATTTCTCACCCTCCTCCTTTGGGAAAATGAAATCATCTCATCGGATTGTAGAAGATTTATGGGTGAATGACCCTACATCCCCTAAAATATACAAGAGCCACAAGAAAAGTCATTGATAAATTAGCTCCTATCAGGGAATTATTTGAGAGTTTTGGAGAATATGTCACAATTGGTGAGATGTTGGAGTCATTTCGTGAGAGGTGTAGTTTTAGGCTGTACATGCCTAAAAAGCCGGCAAAATATGGGCTCAAGATATTTTCAATGGTAGATTCGCGGTTGTTTTACATACTGAAAATGGAGGTATAATATGTTGGTATTCAACCTGATGGTCATTTTGTCTCTGATAATAAACCAATAAGTGTTGTATAAAGGTTGATAAAACCATTTAGATTCAGTGGACGTAACATAACATAGATGACTGGTTCACTTCAGTCGGTCTTGTGAATGAACTTATAAGACAACAAATTCTAACCACGGTGGGTACAATAAGAAAAAATAAACGAGAAATTCCACCTGAAGATGTGAACTCTAGAAGAAGACCAGAAAATTCAAGTTTGTTTTCTTTTGGTGAAGATGCATTATTAGTGTCTTATGTACCAAAGAGGTAATACTCATCTCATTGATGGATATTTTCGATAACATTGATGAAACTACTGGTGACTTGAGGAAATCAAATACTATTCCTTCTACATCCTTACAAAGGGTGGTGTAAACGTAGTAGATAAGTTAAAGCCCAATATACTGTGGCAAGGGTCTGCTACAGATGGTCTCTTTGAATTTTCTTCACTTTGCTTGATGTTGGTGCAATCAAAGCCCAAATCATTTTCCAAAGCGACGCGGGAGGAAATATTTCTTGAAGGAAGAACTTGAAAACTTTAGGCTTAGATCTAGTCAACACTAACATGACTAAAAGAGCGAAATTCACACAGATCTTCGAATGGGAATTTACCTGCATCTTCACTTACCACAAAATGAACAAGCACCATTACCCCAAATAGGCCAAGGAAGGTTCAAGTGTGGTTACTATCCAGAATAGAAGAAGTGTAAGATAGCATCTAGAGGTGCTAATTGCCAGTTCCATATCTGTGGTGAGCATAGAATCACTATTTGCCAGAATTGCCATGGCAATGCAGAAGTACACTCGGAAGATAGTAACTAAAAATTAGAGTAAACAAAGCTCAGTGCTTCACATTGAAAAACTATTAGGATTCTTAAATACTTTTATCATAATCATTAAGTTTCAATATTTTTTCTTTATTTAGCTCAATTTAGTTTCTCCTTGTATAAGAATTTTATAATTTATTCTAAGTAGTATAGTTTAATATGTTCTAAAAATGCTAGTACGTAAACTTTAAGTGTAGTATTTTATAATAATTTTGTATAAGTTGATAATTATTTACCTAGTTTGTGATTTTCTACAATTAATGAGTTTTTTTCAATAATTTTCTTTTGAAATATTTTTTGTGATGGTTACATTTTTTAAATAAAAAGTTATGAATGAAAACATCTCAACCAAAAACACAAAAAAAATTAAAAAGGATAAAAAACTCTGAAATTATATGAATATAACAAGTATAGGACATTAACAGATTGACGGTGAGCAGTGCACTCACCCTCAACCAACGGAGTTATGAGACGAGGCCAGACCAATGGAGGATTACAAATAAAAACCTTTATTTTAAATATATCATTATAAAACCAATAATTTCTGAGCTTTAAGCAAATATATATACTTTTAAATTCAAGTCTTTGATAATTAATTTTATTTTTATGCTCTTTGGTGGAGAAAATGTTTCTTTTTTCTCAATTCTTTTTGCTACAATGCTACTAGTTCCTAATGCCATAGAGTAAAAGTGTATCGGTATATTATTTCATTTATGATCTTTGGTATAGTGTTCATACAACAATGTATAGACCTATTATTTTGTTTAACAAATCTTCCTTGAGTTTTTAGTAAATATTTATTTTAAGATAAAAGCGGGAGAAAGTCTGTGTGGTACACATTACCATTTATTTCTAAATAATATCGGTACCTATGAAATAACACTAGCCTATGGTAAAATGCTATTAACGTTGATCACAAAAAAAGTGTCTTGTGTATTCTAAAGTTTTGCTCCTTCCAAAATTCTTCTGTTATCGTTACCCAGGGCTTGAAGTATTTATTCAAACAATTGTCTTTGATCGGTTCATTGAGGCTTTAGTGATTCCTTCTCACATATATGATAATTGTTTCCAAAACTGTGATATGCACACCCTGAGAATTGGTCAATATCCCACTGAGTTTGATTAATTAAAGAAATAGTACAGAACTCTGCACAGACTTTCTCGCTTTATTGTTTAAAAATGGAAATATTTCTCAAAATTCATAATATAATATACACTAGCGAACCCAAGAACAAATTGCGCTACACATACGTAAAACATTTTTTTGACTCATTGTTTTAAATTTTATAATTCTATTTAAAAATATTAACGTCTTCATTTGTGTATTTGGATCAATAAAAATTATCGATATTGGATTCCTAAGGGTCAACAATTTGTGGTGGGCATTTGGGGTTGCCATTTTATTAGGGCATGCACATCTTATGGTTATCACATTTCTACTAAATTTATATTTTATAAATTTTGACCAATAAAATAGGTAAATCCATGACGGGGCAAGAAATCAATGTTAAAGTCACTACTAGTTTTATTGTGACCTAATATTATCTCACTAACCAGATTTATTAAAAAAAAAATGTTATTGGTAATATTATTAAATTATTATTATTCAATAATTATTACAAATACTTAAGACAATCACATCAAGTATTAAAGTGGTGAAAATAAACATTAATGAAAGTATACACATTTAAGTTGCACGCCTCTCACCTTGTTGCACAAAACTTGTTTAGGTTTAAATTTATTTGATAATTTTTATTATTATTTCAATGATAAATAAAGATCTTTAAAGTAATTTATTTTTAAATAATGTACTTTATGCTGGGATCATGATAAACTTAATGTGAACTTAATGTAACGTTCACTTAAAGTTAACTTAACTTATGTGTGATCACGATTCACATAACTTAACGTAACAACTCGAACCAAACATCTCCAATTTAGAGTATATGTTTTGTCTGTGATTTGTACTATTTGTATGAGTGTATATGATCTGTCCATGTTAACAGTTTTCAACCAATATTATAGGTAATTATCATTAAACTTTTTGGATAAATTTAGCTTTTCATACAATATACAATACAGGTAAACAGAAAAAAAAAATCTCAAACTAAAACTGATTAAGTAGTCTACTAGAGTATCTGTGATAGATCATTGAAATGAATAATATAAATGATTTAAGAGTATCTTTGGATACTACATTTTTTTTTTCCTTTCTTGGGATTTATGCCAAATAGCTTTATATAGTTTAATCAATCATTTTGACTTTTGTCAATGGCTGTCATAAACTAAATACATTTCAAGTATAAGAAAAGTTTTTCTATTAATACATGGCTAAATATTAACTATCATTAATGAGCAGATTTTAATGCTGTTGCAATCATGATTATGTTAGTTGATTTATTATTTAATAACAGGGATCTTTTTTGAAAGCAATAGATAACATTTTATATAGTAAAAGCTTTGTGGTTTTAATCTCTTTACAATATTTAAATTAAGCCTGTTCTATAACATTCTCTAATGATGCAATACTAGATACTAGCGCTTATTTTAATTAAAGGTCCGATCACTAGAACTAAAAGATTTGAAAAACATATTAGGCCTAGTGGTTAATAAGGAACAAATTATATAATTATTAGAAGAATTCAATTTTAAGTAAAGTTAATTAATAACTATGTCAATCTAGTATAAATAAACATGAAGATATGTAAGGCAATGTGAGAACCATAAAGGTATCAATATACAAGTTCATGAACAAGTTTGGTAATACAATTATAAATCAATATCATTTAAATAAACATCTAATCACAAAAATTTTAAGCTCTAACCAACATATACAAGTTATAAACTTGTAAAAAAATTATTAAAATTGTGACCTTTTAGTTAATTGCTTGTTAGCCAATGATGTAAAAATATAGTTTTATCATGAAATATTAATTGTTCCACGTTGAATGGGAATAAATGGGAATAAAACACAAACATCTATAACTAAAGAATTTTAACAGAAATGAAAGAGTTGTTGTAAAATTGAATTTATTCCTTAGCTTGTAATCCATTGTTCCTTGAAAGCTGCATTCTTTGCAACGTGTTTAGTTTTGCTTCAACATGTTTCAATGCACACCAGCATCATCTTCAGGACTAATGAAAAAATAGGCCAATTACAAATTAAGATATGGTTCACCCACGCCCTAACAGCCAATATGATATAACCTGAAAGTTTAGTGGAGGTTTAAACGTTTATGTCAAAAGTTACAGATAATGAATTGGCATATATTAATATACCAGAGTTGAAAGATGAAGGTTGAGTATTCCAAGTGATTGAGAGAGAAAACTAAGGTGAAATTAAAAATAACGTGTGTCTATAAAGTGAGGACAAAATCGATCTATAATGATTTAACTGCAAAGTCAAAGATGTGATATAATAGGGTAGAAATTGTATTCAGCTGAATTGTAAGAGATAGTAGGTAGATATATCTCAATTAGGAAATATATTTTTAAAATGTTCATAAGGGAAAGAAACATGAAGTGACAAAAAGGGAGATGAATAAAGGTACAAATCTTCACGATACTAGCCCGAACAAGTCATTTACTACTATAGAAGGATGGGAGAATGTATACAGGATTAAGGTATTATTTGATTTTGGTATGTTGAGGGAGTTTCCTGAGGGTGTTTATGAGTATTTGATTTTCGAAATTTGTTTGCTCATTTAGTACTGTTTTATTATTTAATAATGCAGTTTGAATAAAGATATTTTCAGCAGTGTTCATAGTTGTGCCTTTGGCGGTATTAAAAATTAATTTCACACTATTTTCCATTTTCCATTGATGTCCCGAAAGTTTGAGATGTTCAGAAAATTTAGATTTGCTCCTATTATATTTGAAATCACTGATATGTTCAGAAAACCTAGTTGAAATTTTTTGGCCAGATTGGCAAATGTTTATACTGTCACATTCACAAGTAAGTTGATATATGACACCTATATCATATTGGTTGATTTTATTTAAATTAGAATTATTAATGTATTTTTTAATGTTATTGTTAGTGCTCCAGGAAAGCTTTAATTTTTGTTTTTTGGAAATATTTGTTATTTTGTTGATTTCACTTCCAGTGTAGTTAAAATTTAATCCATTTGGTCTTATTTTCAGAATTGGCATTCAAATTGATAAGGGTGGATTTGTTTCTGAGTTGTGATTTTTGTTTTTGAATAATTCAATAAACTTATGAATGGGAGGAACCATTGGATTTAGCTAGTTGTTTGATTATATTCAGTTCATTTTAAAAATTATTTTTATTTAAAGGGATATGAAGTAATCTATATATATAAGGCTGTTGAAAGCAGCTCTTTTATGGATTGTAGGGTGATTCAAATTATTCGGGATGATTGCATCAATATGTGTGGGTTTTCTGTCAATTTTGTACTCAAAATTATTCAGCTTGTTTTTGAGGATGTTAATATCGAGGTAGTTTATACTATTGTTAATTTCATGCTCTCCTAAGGTGAATTTAAGATTGGGGTGGATGTTATTAAGATTTTGAATCAGATCAGGTGACAGTGAGTTTGATTCATGTTCATAAATTACAAGGATATTATCCACATATTGACAGTAAAATTTTATATTAATAAGGGTTTAAGTTTGCTTATTATATTGTCATGTTGGAAAATTTTGGACATAAGACAGGAAATTGGAGTTCATCATTTTGAGAGTAAAACTTGTTAAATTGAAAATAGCTTTGGTTTGAAACTGATTTTAGAACAGATGTGATTTGTTTGATGTAATCAGAGGAAGCATTATTATTTTCTAAGATGGTTTTGGTAATTTTGATAGTTTCATTAACAGGAACATTTATGTATAAATTAGAAATATCAAGTGATAGGAATTTAGATTGATTATTCAGAGAAATATTTTTAAGTTTATCCACTAAGTCATTGGAACTTTTTACATTATGAGTGTATTGAAGTTGTAAGGTGTTTGCATTTTTGGCAGAGATTTGAAATTGTGTGCTTTTGGATTCATGTTGATGAATTTGAATATATCTTTGGAAGAGAAAATTAGTGGTGCATTTTTGAGTGGGGTTTTTATTGTTGTTATTGATAAAGTCCATAGTTTTCGAAATGTAATCATTTTTATTAATGAGGACGATATTTCCTTTATCAGTTTTAACATTGATGATGTTTTCTCTTTTAAATCTTTTATTGAGATGCTTTAGAATAAGGTGTTCTTTTTGGTTTGTCTTGTTTATATGGTTATTAGCAATAGTTTTATGTATTTGGTTAGCAAAGAGGTGCCTAGTTTGATTTTCTTATGTCAGGATCTATGTGTTTAATTGCTTCTTCACTGTCAATGATATATGAATGTACTTTGTTAGTAAGAGAGTAATCAGGACAATTAAATTTGTAACCTTTCAGAAGTATGGATTCTTCTTCCTGAGAGAGAGTTTGAGGTTAGTTATATATTGATGCCTTTATGGTTCTCACATTGCCTCATATATCTCCATGTTTATTTATACTAGATTTACATAGTTATTAACTTTACTTAAAATTGAATTATTCTATTAATTACTAGAACTAAAGTTAAAAAGTAGACCTTAGGCTTAAAACCAACAAATGAATTACTAAATAGCCCTGTTGAGCTCACTCACATAATGATTGGCTGGCTAGATCACGTGATACCCTTCAAGTACCGTTCACTTAAAGTAAAAGACCTTGCAGGACATCTCTTACGTTAAGTTAACTGCATCGTGATCACTTTCATATAAACACACAAAGAGATTATTTTTGTTAAGTTACGTCAAATTAACTTTAAGTTAATGTTAAGTTGATCGTGATCCCAGCATTAAACAAAATCTTTGAATAATACTGCACACATAACATGCTAGTATGGCTTAGTGGTAAAATTTGGATTTAGAATGAGAAATAACAAACTAGACTATAAAGTGGAGTTAAAGTTCGACTATTCAAAATCTGAATAATTCCATCTATTTTGTTTAATTGATTAAATAGCTAAAAAACTATTTATATAATAATTGTTATAATGTTTAAACTCAGTTCCCTCTTAATAATCACTATTTGTTGATAATCTTATTATTTGCTTATATTACATTTCAATACTAATTGCAAATTTCTAGTTATACCCTTCATTAGAGGATTATTCTCAAGTTTAGCATTACACTGAAATATTACTTAAAGATTTACTCTCAAATTTTGAAGTATTTTATGTCAACATTTCTTGAGTTGCCTTCCACCCCCTGCCCCACCACCTTTACATTGAGTGTAATGTTGAATTAAGGATTTTGAGACCCCTGATATTATTTGGACTACTGATAGTTCTATTTTAACCACCCCTCAATTACTCCCCCTCTAGTTTTGAAACCTGAAACTAGACCTAGTTGTTCTATTCAGAGCTTCCTTGTCAAAGATGAAGTTTCTTGTGCTGAAATATTGTGGGCTATTAATCAAGTAATGACACAGTCTTCTGCTAGAACTTTTTCTGCATCTAGTGATTTTTTTAAAGTAATTTTTTCCTATAGTGATATTGCCCAGAAATTTCAAATGCATAAAGATACACTTGGATATGTTTCTGTGTATGGACTAAGTCCTTTTTTCAAAAGCAAGCTTATAAATATCTTTAAACAATGCTCATTTTACTGTTTTTCATTTGATGAGAGCATGAATACTGTGGCCCAGAAGACTCATATGGATGATGTTGTTCGATTCTGGAATTAAAATGAAATTCATACAAGATATTACACACTGTCCGTAGTGCTTACAAAACAGCACATGCAAACTATATTTGAACTACTAACCAGTTTTTGCGCTCACTATATTATTTATATTTAATGATTTTCCAACAAGATGTGCAGACTATCAAAGAATAAGAGGATCATCTCTTTTCCTGATGAAGTTTTGTTCTATTAAATGGGTATAAAAACTCAAGCGTGCTAGAAAGAGCAATGTCAATGTTGCTGTATTTAAAACAGTATTTTTTATTCTAATAAACATCCTCCAAAATCTGATAATTTTCAAAGATTAAGCAATTTTGTGAAGGATGAAATTTTGACATCAAAGTTGGGATCCATGCTTTCAGTTTCACTTGAGTTGGAGCGATTTCTCACCGAATATCAGAGCAATCAACCTCTATAGCCATTTATGTTTGCAGATCTAAATAAACTACTTGCACTTGAACATAATTGTAAACTGTGATGTGTGCAAACACTTTAAAAAAATTGTTAGCCGTTGATTTAAAGAAACAATCCAACATGAACTCACTTCCTACTGTAGATATTGGGTTTGCAGCATCAGTACCTTTGAAAGGAATTAAATACATCAAGATACTTCTGTTCAGAGGAGTTTGCCAAAAATTTCTAGTTGATCTCTGCATCATACTTTTAGATAAGTGTCTTCTCTCCTACAAGATTGTCAAGGGTGCTAGTTGTCTCTCTCTCGCAGTCATGCTCAATCAATCTGTTAGGACCTATAGGATAACTTCTGCATTAGAAGTCCTACTAGACAAGAAACAACTATCTAGCTTGCAAGCTGATGATGTAAAAAGAGACTACTTGGACTTCCTATTAAAGCAAGAAGTTATTGACTAGGTACCTTAAGCAATTCACTTCAAGTGGTGATCAGCTTGAAAAGTTCTTCATAAATATTTTTTCTAGAGTAAACGCATCCCAGGAACTACAATATTTCACTAAAAAAATTCTTGTTCTCTTCCATAGCAATTCAGCTGTTGAGCGAAGTTTTTCTATGAATAAAGAATCTGGTTGAAAACCTAAATAAGGACAGCCTTATTGCTGAATGTGTAACTTATGATGCGATCACTGCAGTTGGGGGACTTCTAAATATGACAAATTAAGTAAAGATGATTCATGTTGTGAGGCATCAGGAATAAGGAAAGAACCGCTTGAAAAGAAGAAAATGATTGAAGTAGACTTAAGTCAAAAAAGAAAAATAGTATCTGAAGAAATAAGGAAATTAGAAGAGAAAAGAAGAATATTTTTGCAGAACGCAAAGGAAGAGGCAGAAGTGTTAGAACATGAAATGCAAAAATTGGAAAAGTTTTGTGCTTGAATGAATTTAAAACTTTTGTCTACATCCTAAAAAAAAATGTTTTTGGGTTTTATCATCTTAATTTTTAATACTGTTAGGTAAATGCAATTAACTTTATTTCCAAGTAAATTTTATCAACATAATATTTGTTATTTTTAATTAAAGATTCTGTATCTTTATTACTATATATTTACTAAACAAATTCATTATCAAAAATATAACCTTTAGAAAGTATCGACTGTCAAGGGGTGTTGAGGGTAATAGTTAATTTTTGTGGTAGATTAAACTCCTTGGCTGTAATCATTCTTTGAAGTTGTGCCACCAAGGCTGATTACTTGTACCTCTAAAAGTTCTACGAGTTAGGTGAAATGACTTACCAATTTTGCCAGGAGAGGTATTTTCATGTTCCTTTCAGGGTTCTTTTACATGCCACATAGAACAGACAGCTTTACTTTCCCTCCAAAAGATGTTGAGATATGATTTTTTCTTGCTCAAAAAAAAGCCTTCGGCCTCTGTTGGGTTCAAACCCACAAACATCGGGTATTGAGGCGAGCACTTTACCCCAACACCACCGAGGTTGACGATGGTATATGTCATTCAAAAAAATTTAATGTGTGTGTATGCATGTGTATTAAATTTGGGTCAGATCCACCTTTTTTCAAATCTGAAACTTCATTTTGTCATCAAATCCCTATTTAAAATTCTAATTTCAGAAAATATTCCAGGCATAAGTGTTTAACTTTCCCTATAACTTGGATTTTTTCCTTCACTTCTGATTTTGTTTACATTAAATTGTAAATTAATGATCTGGGGTTTGGTTGTTAGGTTTTTCCTATCATTATTTTGGTTCTAACCACAAGAAACTATTTAACTATTTTAATACCTTTAAAAACTAACTCAAAACTTAGTACCTATTAAATTTTTTTATTATTGTTAGAGTCTTAATTCCATGAATATTTTTTGTAGGTTCTAGGGTCTCATTCTTAGTATGTACTAGAATATATGCATCAATACACTTTATTCTTGATGTAAAAATGTCTTAACTATGACAGACCTAGGCCTACCCTAACTTTCTATTATTTTATGATTTTGAAATAGGAATTGTTTGTCTTTGAGTACCTTTCATATATACTGGATTTCTTGAAAAAAAAATACTGGAAATATACTGGAATTTCAAACTATAGTCAGGTAGACACCCTGTCTACAAACATTCCTCCTAAAAGGTTAAAGAAAAAACATCAACTTATTGAAAACTTAATTATTTTCTTGCTTTATGGCATTAGAGAATTATTGTGTTCAAACTTAAGTAGTATCTCTTCACAACTAGAGCTCACAAAATTGTATTAATATATTTGCCAATATCTCTGAAACTATTGGTTTTTAAATATATATTTCAAATAAAAGTTTTTATTTTTAATAGTACTAAAATTTTACATTTATAATTATTTAGTATCTCAAATAGTTGTGGAGATAAGGACATTTTTGAACCTGTAAAGTACCCCAAAAGTCATTTTCATGGAAAAATGAAACTAGCCATTTTGCTTATAGTTTTAATCAATGCCTAGATACAAATTTTAATCAAAATCTTTATAGCCGATTTTGAGAAAAATGAATTTTTCTCTTTTCACCCTTTAGTAAACTGCTCTTAATTTTAGGCTCAGACAGACATGAACAGGCGGCGTTGCAAAAACAACTTTTTATGATTCTGGGGTTCATGAAACGTCGACATCCATCAACATCTCGGGTTGGATTTTTTTGACGGTTGTAATACTTTACTTAAGGGTTGGAAAAGTTAATATATATATATATATGAGTGTATTTTGAAAACTATTTTTTTCATAAAAATATATTTCAAGTAAAATATATTTATTATAAATAGATCTAAATATATGCAATGATAAGTAATTTCATATCTCAAAGAATTATGGAGATAAAATTAAAAATTTGAATTTACGCATTAGACCGGAACCCTTAAAGTCACTTTGACGAAAATTTGAGAATAGCCATTTGGTTTGTAATATTGATCAAAGCCTGGACATGAAATTTATTCAAAATCATTTAAGCGGATTTTTATAAAATCAAATTTTTTCTCTTTCCGCCCTTAAGGAAACTACCCTTAATTTTAGGGTTAGATATCAAATTCCAAATATTCCTCTAGGTAACCCTATGAAGACCCTAGATACAAAGTTTTAGCCCAATTGGTAAAATAGTTAAGGCTCTCGGTGACCTGGTGGTCTAGGGGTAAGGTGTCAGACTTCTGTGCTGGGGGTCCGGGGTTCAATCCTTGGTCCCGGCAAAGATTTATCTGATCACCAAACCCTTCCTTCACCTCTGACAAAACATCTTGTGAATTTGGGGAATGCCAGGCCTCCACCGTGGTTCGGATTCCACGTTAAACTGTAGGTCCTCCATTTCATCTCCCAATCACCCTACCATTACACATTAGCGTAAGTGCGTATAACCCGAATGGGTAGTAAGACGCGGTGCTAATAATAATAGTAAAGGCTCTAGCCCGAGGTACAAACGGACAGACATATGGCATTGCAAAAAACACTTTTTAGGGTTCGGGTGGTCATGAGGCGTTGACATCCATAAAAATCTTGAGTTCAATTTTTTTTTTACAATCACAATACTTGTTATACTTGTAAGATAGTGAGAAAGTAAAAATATTGATATCGGGGATATTGGGTCCTCAAAGGTCAACACTTGGTATTAAAATGTAGACTTTAGATTTAAAATTTTCTACATATTATTCGGGTTTGCACGTTTTATAGTTAATGCATTGCGATTAAATTCCTCATTTATAAATTTTGACCAATAAAATTGGTAAATATTGACTGTTGAATCTAAAATGATAGAGATAGATCATTGCTGTACAAAGAGGTTGAAAGAAAGATAACATACACTTTTTGAGAGACTTATTATTTTTTACTTTATGGCACTAGAGAATTATTGTGTTAAAACTTGAGTAGTATCTCTTTACAACTACACTAATATATTTGCCAACATCCTAGAAACTATTGGATTTATAAACATATATTTAATATAAAAGTTTTTTATTTTTAATAGTACTACAATTTTGCAATGATAAGTTATTTAGTATCTCAAATAGTTGCGGAGATACAAACATTTCCGCTTCCTTCTGTAAAGTACCCTTAGTCATTTTCATGGGAAAATGAAAATAGTCAGTTTATTTATAATCATAATCAACACCTAAATATGAATTTTAATCAAAATCGTTAAAGTCGATTTGGTAAAAATTGACTTTTTCTCTTTTTGCCCTTAGTTAAATTACGCTTAATTTTAGGGTTGGATATCCAATTCCAAAAATCCCTCGGGGCAACCCTATGAAAACCCTAGCTACCAAGTTTTAGCCCAATTCCTTAAATAGTTTAGGCTCTAGTTAGATGTACAGACAGACAGACTGTAATTTAAAAACAACTTTTTTTTTGATTTGGAGGGTCAGGGTCATGAAACATTGAGATTCATCAAAATCTTGACTCTTGGTTTTTTTGACGATCACAATACTTTTTCTACCTGTAAGATAGCGAGAAAGTAAAAAATAAGTATAATAAAAAATTAACACAGATTATGATGTGTTATGAGCAACACTATGGGTAGTTTACTAATGACATCTTAAAAAATTTGAAATATTTAAGAAATGGCCTTAAAGATTCAGTTAAAAATGGAGAATACCTTTCAATTTTTCTTATTTTTGATGAATATAAACAATTTGAAGGTAATTTACATATATTACTAATTTTTGAAAATTTGAAATAAAAAAAATGCCATGAACAACTTTGTTTAAAATTTATATTTGTAGAATTTTATTGTGATTAACAAGACTATATGCTTGTCATTATATGAAACACTTTCTTAAGGGTAGTTTGATAAAAACCTATTTTTGAACATTTTGTTCCAAGCTAGAATTGACAAAAGTTATACGAGAAAGTTTATATAATTGTGCCTACCATAGTCTATATTTATATATAATATGTCAATGTCAATTAAAAAAGTTTAAAATGGAATACTAAAACAAAAGGTGTATATCTAAACAATGGCATCTATGAGAGCTCAATTTCATCTAGTCTAATTAGCCTGTGGTGGGGAGATCGAGTTTTGAATCTTGCTCGGGTGTACTGAGGAGTTCTTTTCATAAATGATTTCTCACACTTTAGCCACATGATTGTGGACACACTGCTTTTAAATTCTGCCTCCCTAATCACTTTAAGTGTAAATATGCTGATAGCCCAAATGGGTAGTAAACCGAAAAAATAAACAGATTGTTTTACTGGAATAGAAGCCGATATTATGTATTGTGAGACAACTTTAAAGTTTTATTGGCTGTCTGAACCCCTCTGATGAGAAGCTTGCTTCACTTTCTTGCAAGCTTGTTAAGGACTCATATCATGGTTGTCTAACTGGGATATTAGATACACTATTACTCTCAAACTAGAAAACGTGTCGAAATACAACTGTGAAATTTGGATGAATTTATTATTTTAAAATAATTATTTTTCAACTTGTTGTATATTCTAAAAAAGAGTTGATGGAAAAATATTTCTTTTTTGCATTCCACAAAGAAAGACCAACTTGGTGGTCGCATTATGAGACGAAATGGCTCGTTGAGTGATGTCGCAGAAGACAAAATGGAGGGGACCAAAAATGCAATTATGCACAAATGCAACTGGTGAGTGACTTTAAAATGGAAATAAGACGAACTTTTAGGATCTCTAAAACGAAACTGTTGATTAGGACATATTGAAGGACTTAAGTTTATTCAAGAGAAAAGTCCTGTCGAGGGACAGAACACCTAATAGTAATACTGTTTGAAAATATGGTAAAACAGTTTCACTGTAGTTTGTTTATTGAAGTCAAAATTCCCGTCGAAAGACAGAACACATAATAGTAATACTGTTTGAAAATATGGTAACACAGTTTCACTGGTCTCAATTTTATTCTAAAGTAGAAAACAGAAGACCTGATCACGATACAATGCCCGACTCGAGCTGTATTAATAAGTACTTAAGTTAGGTGTTATCCGAGGGGTGAGGCGGGCTCTTAAATTTCGATTCCCGTCCACTGGAAGAATACAGACCTCAAAAACACGTCATTGATACATTACCGCGAGCCTCGGATGAATAGATTGTAGGTGTTATCGAAAGTGTAGCGTTAAATGGCAGTGCTAGCTAGTTGTAGTAATTAGTGAGCATTGGTGTGCGTCGTGTTTGCTCGGTTACTGCCTGCAGTAATTATTCGAGGGGTGCTAAATGCCACCAAATTGTACGTTGAAATAATGATGTCTCTCTATCATTTTGATGTTGGATGACGCAAGCGCACAACTGTAGGTCAATTTAACGAGTTCTTGGGAACATAATAATACAATTCTTCATTACTTTTTTATTTTCCAAGGATGGAGTTCCAGTGAACATTTTTCTAATGTTTTAATTATCACTATTAACATATATATTATTTCTGACTATACCAAATCTGTTATTTTTTGTTTATTATTTTAGTTATTTAATACTCACCATCTGAACAAACTGATTATTTCAGCACACGACTTATAAGCCAACTTAAATCTCGGACAAACACAACATCCAGCCTACGGCCGTTAATTCATCAAAGTGAAAGGGGAAGCCCACAGTTCACCAATGATACATTTTTCGTTTATGCTGAGACTCGAACCCAAACTCAGTAGGAAGACACACTATCGACTGAGCTAAAATGCCCATCTAATGCTTACCGAAATTTACCGTGCAGCGAAATAAATTTCACTGACATTTTGTTTCTTACTCACAAAGAATCGAAGTTTGAGATCCTTAGAATTTGATTATTAGAAATATGCTTTATCAACTGAACTTAAGTGTCCAAATGCTGTCCCCCACCCCTTCCCGCCATAAAAACTGCATACATAGAGTTAACTCTAGTTTATTTCCACCCCATCTTAAAATTATAGTGATATTCAAGGTCTCCCCAATCTTCCTGTATTAAAAACAATTGTGCAGTTCCTATTAGTTTGCCATTGCGTCAAGTGAAAACATAATTATTCTAAAATTGCACTATATGGTGATTAAATTTTGACCATTCTTGGAATAGGAGCCAAAGTATGTAGAAAGTAGTTTGTAATGTTTTTGAGTTCAAACACTTAAAGGGTATCTAAGCGCCTGGAGCGGTTTCTTACTAACCTAATGACCCTTGGTTTCATTTTTCAACTAAGGTAAGAAAAATGGGTCTTTGTGAAATTGGGTTTATTCCAAATGGCTGTCTGGAACAGTAATGACAAGAAGTCTGGTTGTTGTATATGTCTTAAAATTAATAGTTCAAAGTTATCTCAATCAATAAAGCGTTTACCTACTGATCCAAGGAGCTCCCGGTTTGATTCTTGACGAGAGCCGGAAACGTATCTCATGTGAAGTTATGTTGGTTGCCAATCGCTGAAAATGTATCTTTGTGAAGTTGTGTTTGCTACCAATCGTCGGAAATGAATCTCTGTGAAGTTGAGTTGGTTCCCAATCGCCGAAAATGTAGTATCTCTCTGAAATTTTGTTTTGTTCCCAATCACTGTCCGGAAAACTATTGGTATAAAACCTGGTTGTTGTATTTGTCTTAAAATTAACATTAAAGGTTAGTTCAATCAGTAAAGCGTATACCTACTGATCTAAGAATCCTTTGACTCGCTTTCAGACGATTTCTGGAAATATATCATTTTGAAATTGGCTTTGATCTTAATCGTTGTGTGGTAAATTATGGGTATGATGTCTGGTTGTTGTTTTTGTAGTCAAACTAAGCTAGGATCAGCCTCTAACACACAGCCTCTCCAATCATTAAATGGCAACGTGTTGATAGATTACTCCTATTTTAGCGAGTTGTCGACAACTTAATCGTCGATGTAACACCGCTCTAATCCGCTTACAGTGTTCTCCAATAGCTGTATCACATTATTATACATTATCTTTGGTCAAACACTCACCGGCTGCAATGAAATTAGTTTTTCAACTTCACAGTGCATTAGTGCTGGTGAGCAAGATGTTATGCTACAATAGTTATCAAACGTGCATTTTAATCAAGTCCCGTTTAGGACGTTGGTAGCATTAAGGTGGGTTGGAAGAGGAAGCGAGGAAAGGCCAGTTTTCTTTCCAGTTTTTATGGCAAAACTTTTTTTAGTCTAATTAAATAAACTATTGCTCCAATACAAACATATAGTTTATTTTTCTTCACATGTTGATATAAACAGTTCCTGAATAACCATTATGAGCATAACAGCATTAGATAATAAATTTTTTAAATGAAGAGAAGGCCCTAATGACCTCAATGTGTCGATGGGCCTTTAAACCCTAATAATAATAATAATAATAATAATAATAATAATAATAATAATAATAATAATAATAATAATAATACATGAAGAGAAAAAGTTGCCATTGAATTCCAGGACACCCTTAACAGTTATTCAAGAAATGTTGAGGTCACCTTGTGAAGAAAATTAAATTCTATGTTTATACTGGAACAATATATTATTTATTTTGGCTGAAAAAACACTTGCTTTTTCTCGCATCCCGTTCCATCCCACATTAAGGGCCCTTTTACACCAGCATTTTCGTGTGGCTGAAGTCGACCACAAAAAGTGGTCCCGGTGTGGTTGACTGTCGCCCGCTTGCAGTTACCATATAATGCAATGGAAAGAGTACGCCTCCTTTTCACACGGACGTTTTTTCCCCCCACCACATGCGAACCGTCGTGGCCGGCTGTCGCCAGACAACGTTTCCCTTTTCACACGGGCCACTTATCTTATCAACCGCATTTTGACATCATGTTTTATCAATATGATGGGACCAATCGACACAGACACGTTCATTGCAGAGATCCAAGCTTAACCCGCGATTTGGAACTACACTTGTGATGTATACAGCAACGAAATAGAAAAGATTAAAGCGCGGGAGAAAATTTGTAGGGTTTTTCACAGTAACTTCGCATTAAGAACTAAAAAAAACTTATTTGGATGAATGCAAAGTTCTTTGTATGGAGTGTGAAACTGCCCAAATTGTAGCCGCACTCCAACAATAGGATGTACCCAGAACCTTCGTGATTTCCTTCTCCTCCTGCGTCGTTGGAGCAACACTAAAAGTAATAATACTTTCTCGTAAGAATCCATACTATGAACGACCGAATTTTCCTTGTCAAGCATAGGTATCCCCAGGCCATTTAAAGCTGCCTCTACCACATTTTTACTCTGGCTTGCCCTCAAAATGTGGCTCGGTTGCACCATTGCATTGGTCGAGCCGGTAATATTGGGACCACTTTTTGTGGTCGACTTCAGCCACACGAAAACGCTCGTGTAAAAGGGCCCTAAGGGGGCTTCGAAAATTGCCGCGCAGACGTTCAGCTCTAAGGCAACATTTAATTTCACGATGCGTTATTTCACGCCAAATAAACTCGAAAGATTCCAACGGGACTCTTTTTCCTTAACCTTATATTTTGAGTTTTATTAATAGAAAAGATGTATAAAAATGTGACATTTACTAATTTTTAACGACTTTTTAAGAATATTTTCGGGGATATGAGGCTAAACTTGATGAAACAGGGCCCTAAATTTAGCCTTCCTTTAACAAAGACAGTAATCTTTTTTATTGGCTCACAACAGAAAATTTTAGATATTTGAGAACTAGAAGCGATTTTTCCTCTTACCCTTGAGATAAGGGGTTTCTTAGCTATCTTTCGCCTCATTTTTCTTTACATGATAAGGCGTGGTTTGTTGTAGGTGGGGGGTTAAAGGGAGTATAAGCGTGGACAGAATAAAAAAATAAGTTTTAGAAAACAACACAAAGCATTGCATTTTAAGCCATATGGCCTGACAGTTGTAATTATAATGGTTTAATTAACTCTAAATTATGTAAAAAGTCATGGATGAAGGTAAATTTTATTCAAAGTAATATGTGTAGAGTAGCCTTTTAAGATTCATCTATGAAGAAACACGCGCTTCTCAGAAATAATGTGAAAAGGATTACACCTTTAACATATATTTTTCATACCATATTTCCTGTTAAAAGAACAACTGCGCTATTTCCTGTTAAAAGGAACAACTCCGCAGTATTTTTCAAAAGACGCCATTTCCCTATACCAATAAGAAGCTAGCCTTCACAACACCTGTCGCCAGGACTCTTTCTATTAGTTAAATTTTACACTGTTGGTGAGGGGAGAAACATGCAAGGGGTATGTCACATATAAACCGTTGTGCGTATTAGCCAGGTATCCAGGATCCAAACATCCACACCGGGATCTCCGCCCACGCACAAGTCTGTCAAAGCCATACACTGGCAGTCACAGTCTAACACATTATAAAATAAATTACATTAATATCACAAGTGTGCATTAATATAAATCATTTAATTGGAGTTTGTATAAGTGATTAACAGATGTCATTTAAATAAACCGTGTGTGAATAAACAGCCATCAACAGTTCTCTTTCTATACATTTATTAATTATACCGTTCTAATTACATCTATATACAGCTGGTTAAACGGTATATTTTCCGTACAGTGATGATAGGCGCTCGACCACGGAGCTATAGACAACCTAAACATCATCACAGCATTATTATATCAGGGAATTAATCCGTAGTGTTTCAATCGCCCCTCATTGTGCGTCTCGGGGTAAGGTGTCAGACTTCTATGCTCGCGGCCGGGGTTCAATCCTCGGTCCCGGCAAAGATTTATCTGATTACCAAACCCTTCCTTCACCTCTGACAAGACATCTTGTGAATGTGAGGAATGCCAGGCCTCCACCGTGGTTCGGATTCCACGTTAAACTGTATGTCCTTCATTTCATCTCACAATCACCCTACCATTACACATTAGCGTAAGTGCGTATAAACCGAACGGGTAGTAAGACGCGGTGCTAATAATAATAATAGTAAGCCTACTACAATTTTGCAATGATAAGTTATTTAGTATCTCAAATAGTTGTGGAGATATGGAAATTTGACTTTTCATTTTCCCATGAAAATTACTTTTAGAGTATATATATCCCGATATGTTGATGGATATATATAATACATACACATAATATATATACACAAATTGGCGTATACCTTGAAAACTATTGGTCTCATAAAAATATATTTAAAATAAAATATTTTTATTATAAATAGACCTATATATTTGCACTGGTAAGTAATGTCATATATCAAAGAATTACGGAGGTATAGTTAAAAATATAATTTACGCATCAGTACGGAACTCTTAAAGTCATTTTGACGAAAAATTGAGAGTAGCCATTTTGTTTGAAATATTGATCAAAGCTTAGAAATGAAATGTAATCAATATTGTTAGAGCCGATTATGATAAAATCAATTTTTTTCTCTTTTCTCCCTTAACGAGACTACTCTTAATTTTAGGGTTGGAACAGCCAATCCCAAAAACCCCTCGGAGCAACCCTTTGAAAACCCTAAATACCAAGTTTTGGCCCAATCGGTAAAATAGTTTAGGCTCTAGTCCGAGGTATAGACGGCATTGCGAAAACCAATTTTTCGGATTCCGGGGATCATGAAACGTCGATATTCATCAAAATTTGAGTTCAATTTATTTGACGATCACAATACTTTCTCTACCTGAAAGGTAGCGAGAAAGTAAAATTATTTTATTTGAAATATATTTATATGAAATGTTGAGATCCATAATAATCTGAGGTAGGGAATTTTCACGATTACACTACTCGTTCTACATGAGAAAGTAAAAAGATGGTAATGGTGCACTTGAACTAGTTTTAAACGTTTCCACCTTAAGGTGGGGTGCTAGTGAGCGTGAGTTTAGTGCATTAATTTTGCAGTTTTTATAGAACAAACATTTTTGGCCCAAATAAATCAAATATTTCTTCTATAGAATCATTTAGTTTAGTTTTCTGCACATGCTGATTTCAACAATTGTTGAATATTTGTCATAAGCATGGAAGCAATTGGCGACAAACTTTTTAAATAATGAGAAAAGGTTGTCATTAAATTTCATGACATCCTTGACAGATATTCAACAACTGTTGAGATTAGCTTGTGCAGAAAACTTAACTCTCTGATTCTATAGAAGAAATGTTTTATTTATTTTAGCCAAAAAAAAATGTTTATTCTATAAAAACTTAAAAATTCCACCCTAAACTCGAACTCAGTAGCACCCCACCTTAATACCGTGTGTTCAAACAGTTGCCTTGCAACGCTACCGCTCATCTTGTGCGTGCGTCAGTTGTGAAGGTCAACATACGTCAGGTGCTGATAATTAGTGCTACTTACACTCTGGTTTCTTCTTCTTTGTAACTAATTTAGTACTAAATTCAGTAAAATTCAAATAGTATCGTCTGAACGACCGCCTATTATAGCTGTTACTAGCGATACTAGTGGCATTCACGAAAACAAGGACGTACTTTGAAGTTTGAATTTTTAAGCGATGTTCAAGTTCAAACTCACCAGGATCCGCGCTAAGCTAAGCTGAAGAAAATACCTTCCTTGCACCCGGCCACAATTCTATCCTAGACCTGTCGATTCATATTCATACACGTTAGTCTCTAGGCTCTCTTTTGATATTTTCAAACAATTCACATCTTATTGTAAGTTTAAATTCTAGAGTTTTAATCCAAGTTTCCGAAAGAGTATTCCTGATTGCTAATAGATGTCGCTACTTTAAACTTTTCTCGTTGCCATGCACAAACTACAATTATTATTATTATTATTATTATTATTAGCACCGCGTCTTGCTACCCGTTCGGGTTATACGCACTTACGCTAATGTGTAATGGTAGGGTGATTGTGAGATGAACTGAAGGACCTACAGTTTAACGTGGAATCCGAACCACGGTGGAGGCCTGGCATTCCCCACATTCCACAAACTACAATTGAAATCGAGTAACTTTCTAGAGAAACTGGCAGTAATCTCGGTGAAATTTTCCACGTCAATACTAAAAAAGTTTTTTTTTTGCAGCCAACAATAATTCTTAAACATGTTGCTATACTATTAGTGTTATTTTATATATACATACCTATTCACACCGTATCCTTACGGGGTAGTCAAGAAACTGCATACAGCTAAAAAACAACTCCGTATATTTAATCCATCATCACTAACGTTCTCCACACTTACCTATCCTTGCATACTCACTTCACTTAAACATCATCCTCACACCGAGTCTATGTGCTTTTTTATTCTTAAAACTCTTAACGTTATCTTTTCACGCATTCATCTACAACATTTAACCACGTCTTGCATGGCCCACCCAGTTCCTTTTGGTACATACTCTACCTGCATAAATTTTGCTTCGTCACTCGATCCACACTCGGCCTCTCAATATCCCAAACCAACAAGACGCTTCTTTCTCATTGACCTATTGGATTTCCTTTCAAACCGCACTCTTTCAGCACCCATTAATTACTGACTGTCCATACGAGTTTTTCCATGTACATATTTCTTAGATATCTTATTCCAACCACATTCACATTGCTCTTATGTTTCTCCGGACAGACCCACACTTCACACCAATAAAACACCTTTGGCGTTAACACACTTTTATCTACTGTCATTTTTCCTTTTTCGATACTTCTTCATTCTTTGCATAGCCCACATACATCCAATTGCTTTCAGAGATGCGTTCACCTGTCTGTCGATTTCACCTATCCTTCAATATTTACAGAACATTCTTCTCATATCACAAGCATCCCTCATACACTTTTCCATGAATATATATTAAACACCCATAGATACATAACACAACCTTGTCTAACACCCTGTTCAATGCCAAACCATTCGCTCAAAGTTCCATCCACTCTAACGCACGCTTTACTTCCATCATAACTCGTCATAGTTGTATTTACTAACCATGCATCCACATCATCTCTCTCAAAACATTTCATAACATAATCCTTTTCACGCGATCGTACGCTTTCTCCACATCTACGAATGCACCCGATATGATCGATAAAATAAGTGTTTATAATATCTATCTAGAGTGACAGTTGCAGAAAATGTATTGACGTATGAACATTAAAACTAGACCCATTAACTTTTTTTTAGCTATTATTTAAGTTTCTTCCTATGAAAACAGGAATGTAGGTTAAACTAGAAGCTGTCCTATGAAACCATTACACATCGGCAAGGTTAGTCGCGCGGGTACAGTCGGCAAGGTTAGTCGCGCGGGTACAGTGACCCTCAACCTTTTTCTGCTCACGGCACACTATTCTTTGTCGTGAGTAATCGCGGCACACTTAACGTGCAGGCTGGAAACACCAAGGAGGAATCTGAAATGAGCATCCACAGTTGAACTGGAAATGTGCTCGCGGTGTGAGTCTCCTATATTCTGCCACGAATTGAAATTTTCTGTAAGAAACGACACAATTCTCATTAATTACTCAACTCTTTGGTTGTAAATAAATATATTAAAGCTTTCGGAACATTTCTCTCTTATTTATTAATATATATTATATATAAATGAATGAAACTACTTATAATTTGTTATCATCAACAATAACACAACGTAGATAATTTCGTGGCACACCCTTTGAGAACCATTGTTGTGGCCTGTAGCAGACTCCTATCTTGGAGACCGGGATTGGACTACAGCTGACTTAAATAAGGTTTTTTTTTCTTTTCCTCACACAATCTTTTCCCAGCTTCTCTTTGGTGCAGATCCTAAAAATGTTCACTTGTTCCCTTAAAAATAATAAGATATTAAAAAGTTACTAATATCACCGCAATAAATCTAATTACATTCCCCCAGATTTTGTGTTTTCTGTACCGCTTTGTACTCAATCATAATATGCATGTTTGGTTGGCCTTCAGCCTAGGTTTGTTTATATTTGCATGCTAATCGTTGTACTTAAAGCGCATAAATAAAGTCGCGTGCGTTAGACACTTGTATCTCAAAAACTCTGGCGGGGAAACGGGAGCGACATACAAATGCGACCATTAACTCCTTCCCTCATGCAATAAACTTTCTAAACACACATCTGCAGGGTCGGTGCTTAGAAGTCGGTTACGTAACGTTGCAACTAAACGGATTCTATTTCAAGGAGTTGTAAATAAATATCTTTTAATTTTGCCCTTTTAAAAATATTTATGTATATATACTCTGTGACCTCCCATAATTACGACTTCATAGTAAAACAAATCTTCTAATTTTGCCCTTTTAAAAATATGTATGTATAAATACTCTGTGACCTCCCCTAATTACGACTTTATAGTAAAAGGGCAATATTTGCATGACTTGGTTGTATGCCTGCCTATCTGTCGATAAGAAACATGTTTTGGTTGACGAAAATACTTCATTATTCCCCCCTCGCGCCAAAAGAAAAGTGGTAGATAATCAAGGTAATTAACAGTTTTATTTTAGCATAACCTTTCTTAGGTCTTGCTGATTCTTAGGGTGCTGTGTATAACTGACGTAAAGGTTGTGTTCCGCCACTGATAACTGACCCGCCCTGCTTTTTGTACGTCAGGCTCTCTTGCGCCTTTATATTTTTGTCGCGTCTAGTCACGAAGTCTCTAAATGGGGCGGGCTACTTGCCCTTGTGACGTGTCCGACCTCCGCATGACGTCATCTCGTCGACCCTGGGGGTAGATTCTTTCTCTTTATATTTTCATAGAAAAAGTTAATGCAGTCTCTGATTATTCTTTTCTTTCCGCACATCGCGATATACTCGAATCGCCATAAAAATAAATTGGTTTGTTCGTTCATAAAGTTATTAAACATAGTCGACTTCGGTGGTCTTGGAGTATAGCGCTCTCCTCAGGACCCGATGTTCGTGGTTCGACGAATTTTTCTTGAGTGATCAAAATCCGTAGCACAACTTTCTTCGGAGGATAAGTAAAGTCGTTGGTCCCATGTCGATTGTGGCATGTAAAAAAAACCTGAAAGGTATGTGAACATACCTTTCTGGCAAAATTAGTAGGTCCTTTTGCTCTCCCTCATAGACATTCTCGTGTGTTGATGTAATCATTCGGTTCAGAAAGCACACGTATCATTGTTGACAGGTGAAAATATGTTTGTATTTTCTTAAAGGGTCTTCAAATGTCCATTCGTAAGGAAATCAAGTCCCCGTGGCCTGAGTTATAGTGGGATTGCTATAAGAAAGTAGATTATCTCACTGTTGCAAAAGTTACTATAAACTACATGACATACGTCAAATAATTGGCTGTCACTTTTGGCAGAAAATATTATTTTTGAAATAATATCAGAGTTAAAATTTGTCATTGTTGCAACAAACACATTTTTTTGCGTTCTCCAAACCGTTGGCTTACGTACCCAGAAATTTACTTTAGTAGATGAAATGTACAATCCAATTTTAATAGAAACAAAATCTTTGACAGCTTGAAAAGTTAACAAAAATACTTTCACGTATTCATTCATACGTCAAGTTATCTGGTATGCATACGACAAGTTTGATATTATCAATGCCTATACGATAACACATACTATAGTAAAATGTAATTTGTATCGCAAAAAAGTATTTTTTTAAAGGTTTCTTCCTACCAAAAAACAATATTATATCTGTGAATTGTAGGGTAGCTTTTAATGTGTATTCAAGTATAGCTATTGAATATAAGGTTGTAAGCCTGATATTATCATTTATTTCATACTATCACTACATTTTCAGGCTCAATAAAAATCGCAAAGCACAACTTCCTTCGAAGGAGGAAGTAAAGCCGTCGGTCCCATGTAAAAAGAATATGGGAAGGTATGTGAAAATATCTTTCCCGGCAAAATTGGTAGGCCCTTTCGCTCTAGCTCATAGAAATTCTCGTGTCCTGATATAAATTAGTCGGTTCAGAAAGCGCAAGTTAAATACCTTTAGTAAATAAATAAGTTACGAACTCTTGCTTGTCGTATTCTCTTTCCGATCCAGTATTTGAGAGAGCGAGGAGCTTGAGTGGCTTATGTTGCATACTCTCTATATTGCAATTGCCTCGTAAAGCGAAAAGAGTTTTTCCTTATAGAGATAAACTTTGATATGGTAATCCTCGAAGTAAATAATTCTTTTATGTTTAAAAAAATGGTTTGGTAGAAATCTGGAAATTGCTGTTGGAAGAGATTGCTATTTTTCTTTTTTTGAAATGGCTCAAGTTGAAGATTATTATTATTATTATTATTATTATTATTTAAGTTAGGCGCACGCTATGTCTTATCGCATGGACTTGTATAGCTTCGTACCAGCTTTAAAATATTCATGATTTGAGTTTTTACCCATTTCCATACAAAATCAGAAGCGGATTTACACGGCTCTAGGGGGCGGCACATGTTTAATTACATTATTTTTAATAATATGTTTGTAAATTATTGACTAGCATTATTGAAATAGTCCAAACTAGAATCGGAATGACAATATTTATTTTTAAATGTACTTTGCGATCGCTTTGTAATTGACGTCAGTTTCGGGTCTCCCCATCTTCATAATGTTAACTCAAGCTACTATAGGGCATGTACATGCCTGACTATCTTTCGTAGAAATCTTTTCTCGAAAACTAACTTCCGAGCCCCCCAACTAATAATGTATAAGCCATCCGGCACTATGCAATATGGACAAGTATAGTTAGAGTAGCCCCATGGCTTCTTTGGTGCTGACTGACAACTGACGGCTTTGAAAAGCTACCAGACTAAATTATGTTTCCCTACGCACAACCTTATGATCTGCAAAAACATGTGTTTAGCAGCTGTAACTTCTGACAGTCATAATTTAGGTATATACCTAAATGTTGACTGTCAGAAGTCAGCTGTGAGCTATCAGTCAGCACCAAAGAAGCCATGGGACTACTGTAGTTAACAATATAGATAATTAATTATGTACCTACCCTCTTCGTGTGTATAGCTGTAAAATATACATTCCTGTTGAGTCGCTGTAACTAATAAGTTGGAAAGGGTTGCGTTGGTAGGGGATAGATTGTTTTTAAGCAGATACTTGTTAATAATCACTGTTGTATTTAACAGAATGCAAGAGTTTAGTTTTTCTTAGTACTGCGTTTTACTATCCATTCGGGTAATAATTACACTAATGTGTTAGGGGTTGGGAAGGTTGAATTTAGAGGAAGTGTACCCTCATTAGCGTGGATGGAAAGTGGAAAACCATTTAGGATAAACCCCCTTGTCTACACCCGATTGGATTCAAACACTAATCCCGTCTTCTGCTGTCTATTATATTGCGAAAGTAACGCCTTGGACAATGTGGCCACTGAAGCAGATAGTTTAGTTGTCAAAAACTTGTCATTATAAATATATATATAAATATAATTTTAAAATTTCAACTGACAAGAAACCTGTTAATAATTTTCACCTACATTTTGTTGAAAACTATACTAAACATATCAAACAACTTCTTATATATATTTAGTTTTTATTTGTAAAGTGTGTGTTCGATTTAGTCGTGTGCATTCAATACAAGTTTTTATTTACATTTTTGATAGTTTTTATAAATTTTGAAGTGATGTTTATAGAATTTCTAGGTAATTTTTTTACAACGTTCAACCCTTGAATAATAAGATAAGGGTACAGTGTAGTCCGTTAAGGGGCTAAGTGGAACGGCGTTGCATACGTTTAGAAATCTCTCATTATTTAAGAAGTTGTTTGATATGTTTAGTATAGTTTTCAACAAAATGTAGGTGAGAATTATTAACAGGTTAACAGTTAAAATTTTTAAATAAAATAAGAAGATAATTTAACGACACACTACGCGATAACTTAATCTGGGATTAAAGCAAAAGGTTAGGTGTCTAGATCTAGCCTTTCTCTATCAAATGAAGTCATGTTTTGGAAGGGTCACAGTATAACATTTTTAGAGATTGTGGAAGTGTTTTAAATGTATTTATGTAAGCGTTCACGCTTTTTTTTAAAACCATTTGAACATACAATTTAAACTATTTTTGACTAGTTAGAACTTTTACCTACATTTTGGTGAAAACAATATTTAAAAAAACTTAATAAATAATATAATTTTTCTAAACGTGTACAACACTTCCTCGGTGTTCTCCCATGCAGCACCTTTAAGGTAAGACCGCCACCTTTCAGTGTGAACGGAGTATACTTGAACATGATATAAAGGGACTACATGTACAAATTATAGTTTATATTTTGTTCGATAAATAATATATACTCTGTTTTCAGCGTTATCTTGAAGAAATGGCTGTGATTATGAAAGACTTGTCCCGTCAGGTAAGAAATTTATTATTATTTTATAAGTTTTGAAAACAATTATTATTATGAACAGCGAATCACGCATATAGTAGACTTACCATGTGATTTTTTTTAGCACATATAAATAAACAAATTAACACATGGCTTGGAATATGAACACGCGAAAGTAGATGTAACCTTTTTCAAACTGTCAGCAATGCTTCTTGCTCAATCGATCCGACTAAAACTCGCCGTTAACGACATAATGTGGTTTAGTGATATTTATCTTTGGGTAATAACAGTGGTTGAAAGCTCTTCTAAGGTTTTTAAATTTTATTTATTTTGACTATGTGCCCAAGATTGTATTCCAAAGTGTTGGTTTTAGTTCTTTAGTACAGATTATGTATAGAATTCCCTTCTATCTCCCTCCATTGGCTCAAATGTTACCTTATTATAATACTATTATAATACGTCATCGCGAACTATTTTTACAAACGGGGCTGTGGACCCGGAGTAGGTAAAAATGTGAATGTAATTCCGACTGCGGCTTAAAAAATAAAAAACCTATAATATTTTACAATACTCCAATATTTGTAATTTGGATTGACAAATTTATTCACTTTATAGATTTACAATGTCAAAGAAGCTTCCGATGAAGAAATTCGTATTGGAGTATTTTACTGCAGTAAATTTAATATTACTAATTAATATACTTTATACATTTATGAAGGAGTCGAGTCGGACAGTGGGCAAATGTCGGAGTCGCACATTAGAAAATGGAGGGGTTGGAGTCGGACATTAGAAGAATGGAGGGGTCGGAGTCGGACATTAGAAAAAGGTCGGAATGGGACTGTAGAAAAATGGAGGAGTTGGAGTCGAAGGCTTGACGTACCGATTCCACAACTCGTCTCCTATTTTTTTTGTTAGTCTTAGAACTTTAGAACTATAGTTTTATTCTACAATAAACAAAATCAGGATTGCTACGGATCAGGAAAACCGGGAATTATGCTAGTTTTTTTTGCACCGGGGGAAAAAACCGGGAAAGGTGTTTTACATTTTGCCATTTGCTGGGAATTTAAAAGAAGGAAAACCATTCTAAACTACTTTTAGGGGTATCCACATTTTGAAAAATTTCTTGGTGAGTGAATACTCAAAATATTTCTGAGAAATACATACTCACAATACCTGCTCAAGCACTTAACTTGGTTGCGAGTTCAACATACCGTTAAAAAATCAGACTAATCTGTTCAAAGTCTCCCAACTGGAGGAAAAGCGTTTTTTTTGTCAAGAAAACCGGGTTTTATGGTGGAATTTTATTCTAAAGTTTGAGTGGCGACTCTGAAAATATATTTGGTAAAACTTGTAATTCACTTATTTTAATTTAGTAATCAACGTAATTATGACTACTAGAACACGCAAGAAAGGTTAGGTGCCTTAAAACGTTGTGACCTTATTACACTGAATTTCCGGTAATGGGAAGGTTGAGTCTTGAATCTTAGCCGGGTACACTGGAGGTAGTTTTCTCGGGTTATCTTCACGCTAATAGTGCTCAGTCCCTCTAAACAATCCGCCACATCTTACCTCTTGAATTAAGCCTTTTTTTTATATAGCTCTGCGTCTTTCCGCCCGTTCATGTTATACGCTTAGTCAACTTTGTGTTTATCTTGATAATTAAAAAAAAACTTTTAATGTCAACCTCTTTTCTGCTTTAAAGTTCTCCCCCCCCCCCT
>CABFVX010000738.1:110604-123284 GCA_902151425.1 Timema shepardi | reverse complement strand
TCCCCCCCCCCCTTATTTATCTAGAGTTTTAAAAATTATATGTAATATCAACCCGCCACAGAGATTGGCCGATAATGAAGGCAATAGCGGTACCGTTTCTGCGATTCCCCGGCCGGCACCGCCACAAGCCATAACATTTATGTTTATATCTCCAGACACACAATTAGTGGGATTCTAATTAGGGATTTTTTTTAATGACTTTAAAGTCTTCGACCTTTCGTGGCTTTAAAACTCGTGCCATTCATTATTTGAGCTGTTGTTTGCATATCTCTTCTCCGCAAACTATCTGTTCTTTAGTTTGTGAGGGGCAAAGGAGGGTCTCCCTGTATCTTACACTAATTTTGATCCAGGTTATTAGAGTAAAATATATACCAAGTTCTACAATAAGTGCACTTTTGTGATAAGTTTCTTGTAAAAAAAAGTAGCCTTTTTTCTTATTATGTGACATCTCAGTTATGTTTTATTTATAGCTTTTAGATTTAATAAATGAATCTCGTTGACAGGTACTCACCGGAAACCAACAGATTGTATTTTGATATTCCTTCGGCAATTCCAAACTAATCATTTCGGACATGTTTGGCACAAAAAAACCAATATAGAATGTTTGGTTACAAAAAACAACCTTAATTTAGAATGTACTTGAATCGGCGGGAACGCAGATTAAACATATAGCTAGCCAGCGAGCCGGGGAATGGAGAGGTCGGGGTTTGAATCCCGGTCGAGTGTGATGAGGGTGTTATTTTCCTTCCGGTCTCCCACCATGAAAACGCTTTACATTTACTCTTCATAAGTGTATTTAAATGTGGATAACATGGGCGCGGCAGCTGCAGTGCAAAAAACAACAAAGATATCGGATTAATTTGATTTGGTTAAGTGTTTTTGATTAAAAAATAAATCTTCTTGTGTATTTAAGTGCCTGTGAAAATAAATATTAAATAAACACGCCCATGTTACTAAAGGCCGAGAGTTAAGGTGGGGATGTAGGGAAAGCGAGTTAAGGGCATTATTTCTTCAGTTTTTATGTAAAAACTTTTTCTGGCCAAAATAAAGAAAATATTGCTTCAGTAGATAGGTTTAATTTAATTTTTTTCATATGGTAATCGCAACAGTTCTTAAACCCGCTTCGGTGGTCGTATGGTATAACGCGCTACTCTTGCAGTAGACTTAGACTGCCGAGGACGGGGAGATCGAGGTTTGATTGAATCTTGCTCTAGTGTACCGAGGGGGTTTCCAAAACTTTTCCGCTTTACCTCCACGCAAATGCGGGTACACTTAATCTGCATTCTACCGTCCTCTCCATTTTCGCAATTACTACATAAGCGTATAACCTGAATGGGTAGTAAGACGTAGTGCTAAAAATAAAAGTTCACCATTTGTCATGGTAATAGGGGCATTTGACCCGCCTCAGTGGCCTAGTTAGCTAACGTGCCAGTTTAGTGTTGAGCTAAACTGCCGAGGATGGGGAGATCGAGGTTAGAATCTCGCTCGGGTGAACTGGAGGAATTCTTAAATCGTTTTCCACTTTCTCTCGTCACGCAAATGCTGGTTCACTTCCTCGATATCCTACCTTTCCAATCCCTAACCCACTAGTTTAATTAGTACTTAAGCGTATAATCTGGACGGTTAGCAAGGCGTGGTGCTAAGTATTAATACTGGCATTTGAACAAGAATTTTAAATGAAGTGAAACCCGCCTCGGTGGCGTAGTTGGCTAACGCGCTTGTCGTGTTGGGCTCGACTGCTGAGGACGAGGAGATCGAGGTTCGAATCTCGGTCGGGTGAACTGGGGGGGGGGTTTCCTAAGTGGTTTTCCACTCTCCCTTCACGCAAATGCGGGTTCACTTCCTCTAATTCAACCTTTCCAATTCCTAATCCATTAGAGTAATTAGTACTTAAAGCGTATAACCCGAACGGGTAGAAGGACGCGGTGCTAAATCATATTAAATGAAGTGAAAATGTCAAATTCCACGATCTCCATGACAAATATTAAATAACTGTTAAGATCACTAAATGTGTGGAAAACTAAACTTAACGTATCTATTGAAGCAATACTATATTAATTTTGGTCAAAGAGGTTTTTTTATTATATAAACTGTCAAAGTCATGTTCCCTTCCACCCGATCACATATAACTTCAAACCACTCCTTCAGTCTTGTCTAGTCTACACTTAATATCCTCGTTCAGGACTTGAACACAGTCTTCTCATCAGATATTGCTGCTCTCCAATACTCAAAATTGATTTGACGCCTCATAGATTTCGACCGCGAGTCAGAACCACACTTTATTTTAAATTGTATCATCAAAATAGTTCTATTCGCCTATTTAAATAATGCTGTCTCAATACTCTTTTTACACGTGTTATTTTTTTTTAAAAAAAGCTTAATTTTCATGTTTGAATTTTCATTAAAAATTAGTTTAAGATGGATTTAAAATACTGTTAACGCTCATGAATATAAAAATAATACTATTTATAAAATTGTGTTGAAATATATCATTCCTGGTTTTAATGTAGGTAACTGTTATATTTAACACACAGATAAAATAATCTCCTATGAAACGTTATTCTCTGTTATTTATTTAAATTTAACCGTCCGTTTGGTTTGTATTTTATTTTTAACTATAGCTGAAACTATTCCAAACAATTTGAGTAGCATATTGCCCTTGTAGTTTATTATAAATAAATTGTTTTAAGAAATATTGAAAATGACATGCTACATCACTGAAACTACTAAATAGTAGTCATCAGTCGTAATAAATTTTGAACCAGGATTCCTACGCGCCATAAAAAATCTGGAATTTTAAAATATTTCTTCAAGGCCTAGAAATGTTATGGAATTATTCATTTTTCCAATTCTCTCCTGGAATTTTCTAGGTCGTCCTGGAGATTCCTTTGTCCCCCTTCCCTTTTTCTAAACAAATCAGTAAATCAGGAAGAAACAGTAGTAGAGCAGAAAGAAACAGGAATAAGTCAGTAGATGAAATTTCCAAAATATCTGAGGAATTTGATAAGCTCTCTAAATCCTTTTAAATGTTTTAACAAGCTACTGAATCATCCTTTAATATAAAACTAGGTTGTATTATTGTCATTTTTATAAATCTTAGTATTGTTTTATAATTTACATAATATAAACTCTCATGCACAACATGAACAACGATATTTGGAGTATTTAACATGCATTTTCTAAACCGTCTGATTATACCAGTACAAGACTAATGAACTAACTTACATCTAGAACAGACATGACATCCAGCCCCCAGCCTTTAATTTATCACTGTGAAACCGACATTTCACCAATTATTATTTGCAAGTGAATATATATTATGTTTTAATTATTTGAATAACTCATTGCATCATGGACTACATTATAAAATAATAAATTGTTTGCAAAGATGCGGGTGTATGCGATGTTTTGCACGAATATGGTTTTAATTAAGATATCAATAATGTATGCTGTCATAAATTGTGAACTTATCTTACATAGTGGAACAATCATGATGTTTCCGCAAGTTCCAAAAGGAAGTAAGTCATAATGTTGCGTTTGGTTGCCTTTTTTCAGGTATCTAGAATATTAATACGACCCGCCTCTGGTCGAATGGCCTAAGGCAGGGATGTGCAAACTTACAGGGGGAAAAAGGATCAAGGAAGTTTATTCATTAATTTTTCTTCCAATAAATTTAAAATAGTTATAAACAAACATAAGAGACTAACATGAATAAGTTTTAATACATTGAGAATGCATAACAATAATAGATACGTGAGTGGCTTAGTAGGTTTTTTAAGTTTGTTTAGAAGATTCATATGATAGGGTGTAAAATGAGAAACTTTGAGGAAGTGATTCTCAAAAGAGAAGACATATGCTTATCATTAAGTCGGTTTCTAAGATATCTTTTTAAAGTTTCATCGTTGAAAACACTTGTTTGTATGAACATGAGAATGCAAACATTTCCATACAATTTGGGCATGATTTACCAAGTTCGAAAACGTTGATTTTTGGCATGGTTTTATAAAAGTACAGTTTTGTTATGTTTAAAAAAGCCTGATTCACAATGCAACACATTTTAATTATTTATCCCTCGGGCCATAGTTTTCACATCCGTGAGTTAAGGTGTTACTCTTGTAATATAGATTATTGGGCTGGTGCTGATGGGGGTATTGGGGTTTGACCCGCCTCGGTGGCGTAGTTGGCTAACGCACTAGTCGTGTTGAGCTCGACTGCCGAGGACGGAGAGATCGAGGTTCGACTCTCGGTCGGGTGACCTGGGGATGATTTTCCAATTTCCCTCCACGCAAATGTTGGTTCACTTCCTCTAATTCAACCTTTCCAATCCATTAGCGTAATTAGTACTTAATGCGTATAACCCGAACGGGTAGTAAGACGCGGTGCTAAATAATAATACATAATAATAGATATCGGGGTTCGAATACCGACTAGGTAATCAGAGTGGCATTTTCCTAAATGGTTTTCCACTCTCTCCACGAAAATTCGCCCACACTTCCTCAAAATTCAAATTTCGTCATCCTTAACACATTAGTGTAATTAGTACAAATGCGTATATCCCGAATGGGTAGTAATATTTGGTGCTAAACAAACAAAAACTTATTCTAAGATACCAAATGAAAAAGCCAAATTTGAATGACATGCATCGGCTTTGTGGCCTGGAGAGAGGATGGGAAAAACATTAACTCTAGTGCACTCGACTCTGGTGAATCTCATTGGCTAGTTTCCTTCACCAAAACCATTTACTCTAAAATACATAAGCTATGATTTAAAAAAAAAAATTAGTTGCTTTTATATAAAATGGCTTTTTGACGTTGTATTTTATGGGAACTTTTTTTTGGGTATCAATACGTTAAACACAAGGGCTACCAAGGACTTATTTAGTAGGAATGATATGGTTTATAAAGAGAAAATAAACCCGCATTCACTTGGACAAAATCTTGAAATTCACTTTTATTTAGCTTCTTCTCCCCTTAGTGCACGTGACTGAGATTTGAACACTGTGCTAATCTCCTTGGCCACATCTTTGTAACACTGAGTCTGAATACTCGTTTAGGCTATGCGCTAATACACTAATAAATTAAGATGAGAAAGGTTGAATTTAGAGGGAGAGTGCCCACATTTGCTTCATTGGCATTCGAGTTTATTGTGAGAGTGACGCCTTAAGGGTTGAGTCCATGCAGCCACCGGAGCGGGTTTGGTCAGAGCTAAGCATGCCAGTCGAACGCGCTGGCGCGGAGCTAGCTCTAACTCTGCCAGCGAGCCACACCATGCTACTGCAATCGTTTTCACCATGGGTGAGCCAAGATTAAAAAAACCCTACAATAACCCATTTCAGTATGATGACAGTGCGTAGTAAATCATTCTGGGCAGATTATTTTTGTGAATAAAGCTTATTTTCTACAGTAAACAATCAGTTCTGAATAATCGTTCCTTTTTGTCACATTGTGATTGCGAATCGTTTCCGGCCCGTAACTACCAAATAGCGTTAGCAAATTAAAACAAAAAACAATGGTATAATAGTATCGCATCAGCATTGTAGCTCAGCAATGATTTGTATTACTTCCTCTTTTCACAGTTGCCGAGTAAATAAGTAGACGTCACCACTTTAATTTCGACTAGTATTTCTTCTAACAGGATGTGCGAGGATGTTTTGATGGATGAATGGACAGAGGGGTGGGTAGATGTAACCACTCCAAGAATAGATGGGGTGGTTTGGGTGCCTTGGGCAGAGAAATCTCACAGGTCGGCCACCCCTTTAGCGGCCATTCACGCACGCCAGGGAGTTGATGTGTGCGTGTAGTAGTATCATAGCCTCCTTTCGCGGCAGGACTAGAGTACTAAGTACAGATGATGACCACTCATCAATAGCGAATCATCGCTGCTCTGAAGTGATATTCTGATAGAATGACCTCTTGCGACTACATTCGAACTGGTGTGAACGTCTCGTTTTAACCCAGTCTAAGATTACTCTAACATTGATGCAATCAGGCTCTAAGGGCTATTACAGTAGCTGACATCTTGGTCGGTTAAGGGGAGGGTCTTTTGTGTGTCTGTCTCACATACAATTTTGACCAGATAAAAAAAGACAAAAGGCCAGGTACGTTTTTTGATGTTAAACACAATGATAACGTTTTTTTTTGTATTTTAGTAACGCATCGTTTAGCTGTTTTCGGCATAGTATCACAAGAGACGCGCGGTGCATTGTTGAACGGTTGGATATTTTAATTATTGATTCTGTATGCGGTTTTAACGCGAGTGAATGCCTGGTTGACTGCGTAGGCGTCGGAATGGGGGTGGGGTTTATCGGGCCATTACCCCCTCCCCCTGCCCCGGCCAAAGTCAGACGCGGTCAGAGGGGGATACATTATTCTTGTTTACCTTCCTGAAAAGTAAGTAATGATTTTTACAAATGAATGTGTCATTCCACTGGCGAAATAGTTTTGCTAGCTCATGTCATAGATTAATACGCAGCAGTCAATAGATAATCAAAGTTACAGTGCAGCCAATATTATATTGTTTCCTAAGTTATTCATGATAAACAGAATATGACCCAAAAGATATATAATTTTGGTATTGGCTAGGTCTAGAGATTATGGTTTTAGCCCCCTAGGGCCAAAAAATTCCGACGCCTCTGGTAGACTGCACTTAAAGGGAGAGGATCTCTAAACCACTCGTTTGAATTCCACTTCACGCGAAGTATGAAACTTCTATCGGCCGGGGTTCGAATCGGTCTCCGAGCTAATTGTTTAGCACTTGGAAAAAACATCACCTTAACACATCGACCACGGTTAAGGTCATTCGACCATCAACATTTTATTGCATTATTTAATAAGTGTATTAATATAAGCTATAAATATTGATTCGATGATTTCAAATCATTACAGTTCTCGAGTTTTAAGTATTCAAACTTACTATTTTATCCATTTTACGTATTAATTTTAAGGTAAAGTAGTTAATGTATGGGGATTAAATTTATTCTAGCTAAAGTAGCCCCATGGCTTCTTTGGTACTGACTGACAGCTCACAGCTTCAAAAAGTTACCAGACCAAATTATTATGTATCCCTACGCCGAACCATATGATCTGCAAAAACATGTGTTTAGCAGCTGTCACTTCTGACAGTCAAAATTTAGGTATATACATAGCCTTCAGCATTTAGGGGGTTATGTTGCAAAAAAAACACCCACTTTGATAACTTTTAGAGGTGTTTAATATTCAGAATGTTTCCTAGCCTTCGGCAGATATAGAGTTATGTCGCAAAACGAAAAAACCTTCAAATGGTTTTTAGAAGTGTTCAATATTTATAATTTTTCCTAGCTTTCGGCATTTATGATGTTATGTTCCCAAAATAACACTTCAGATAGCTTCTAGAACTGTTTATAATTTTTTTTAAATTTAATTATAGCTTCCGGCGATTGGGGGATGTGTCCACCCCCCTCCCCCCCGCCCGAAATTATTGGTTGGCTACGGCCTTGGGTTGGGTATGCAATAAACTTGTAACAAACGTAGGTGTAGCTCCCTAATTGTTGAGTTGTGTAAGGAACTATATCATACATTTAAATTCACCACAAAGAGTTTTGGTTTGAATTACGGCTTCCTTAAATAATTACTAGTGAATATCAACACACAAGCTGCAAATTATTTTAACTATGGGAATGTCCGTATGCAGGAGAATTCACTTTAATTAATTTAAATTGGTTGAAAAATGACACCTGAACACTAGAATAAAATTGAACTCGAGATCTTAGAGCGTCAATGATTTAGCACTCGGCTATCCAGGATTCGTCCCTCGCTTATATCCACGCGCACTGATGATATAAACGTGTAGTCACTTTAGTCAGTGCAGACTATATACAACTCGTGTAAATAGTATAGTATAGGCCTTTATCAAAGGTACAGCTCTATATCACATGATTTGACGTATAAATTCATTATTTGATATCCCGTGGCCTTGTTACCACTGGTTCATAATATTATATTTTATGTTTCGGAGCCTTGTTACCACTGGTTCATAATATTCTATTTTATGTTTCGGAGCCTTATTACCACTGGTTCCTAATATTCCATTTTATGTCCGGGGGTTTGTTACCTCTGGTTCATAATCTGCTATTGTTTGATGTCCCAGGTTCTTGTTACCACTGGTTCACAATCTGCTATTGTTTGATGTCCCAGGTTATTGTTACCACTGGTTCATAATCTGCTATTGTTTGATGCCCCAGGTTCTTGTTACCACTGGTTCACAATCTGCTATTATTGTCTCGGGGCCTGGTTATTAGTGGTTCATACTATTCTATTGTTTTATGTATCCGGCTCTGGCTACCATTGTTTCATAATATTCAATTATTTGATGTCCTGGGGCTTTGTTACCACTGGTTCATAATTTACTGTTGTTTGATGTGGCCTGGTTACCACTGGTTCACAATCTGCTATTATTGTCTCGGGGCCTGGTTATTAGTGGTTCATAATATTCTATTATTTTATGTACCTGGGCCTGGCTACCATTGTTTCATAATATTCCATTATTTGATGTCCTGGGGCTTTGTTACCACTGGTTCATAATTTACTGTTGTTTGATGTCCCGGGGCCTGGTTACACGCGTAGGACATTACTTTTACCAAATCGTTGAACTCATGCATATGCGGACAAAATGATCGACAGCCAACTGGTTAACCCAAAAAGACCAACTTAGAAAATTGATGCTTTACTAATTATGGTATTAATCCACAAAATTAGCGTATAACCCGAACGGGTAGTAAGACACGGTGCTAAAAAAATCCACTAAATTGGTATTTTTTTTCTCTTAGCTTTTCACTCCCTATTTGAGCTATACGCAGAATAAGGAATGCGAATGATGCATTACACCATATGACCACAAATGTTGGTATTTATTAGAGTTATAAATTTTCTTAAAAAAATAATATTTCATAAACTTTACTTGTTATTTTCCGTTTACAATTTTGCTGTCGAACACGTTGTTTGCAATGTATTAACTTGTCGGTCAATTGGTCAATCCATCTGGACTTATGTATGCACCAACCATGATAAAAAATATTGTTTTTTAATACTTTGAATAAAGCGTAAACCCTTTTAACGATTTTAACTACAATTAAGTCTATAGTTAAAACTATTTTCAAATTGTGCAAATGTATATTTTAGAATGATGTCCATTCTTATAAGTGTAACTTATGCTTTGTATATGCATACCTTCTTCTATCTTGTACACAATTTAGGTAAAGTTCGTTCACGGTAGGAGTTTACCTCTGAAAGGACTTTTTTCCCTACCAGAAATCTATTATATAGTAGGATATTGGTAAGAAAAAAAACCTTTCAGAGGTAAACTCCTACCGTGAATGAAGTATAGGGGCCTCACTTGAATGGATGATATAGACCACAGAGATAAACTTATATAACTTTAAAAACTCTTATTTTGTTAGTATCTAAACTTTTTTCTAATTTTTTTTACTGTGCATCAAACATGTCCAAAATATTCAAGTTTATCTGTCTTAATTTATATTATTAATTTGTTCTTAAGTTGGATATTTCTCTCCCACAAATGGTGCTCTAAGGCAACACAAACCACATAAACCTGGAGGGGTTTAGTTATGGCTTATAGCAGATCACTCAAGTTGACTTCCATCCCACCCCCTTAAATTACATATGTAAATATACCACCATTTGACACTTATTTTGTTTTCTAGTCTCAGACCTTTGTTATGTGAGGGAGGGGTGTGAGAAAGCAGGTTCAGTGTAGTTCCCATCCTCAATATTTTATTTTGTATAATGTGAATATTAAAATTCTGTTTTGCACCAAGTATGGCCCCATACATAATATGTTGGCAAGGAAAAAAAGTGGTGGGGGTAAGGTTGAGCGTAGCCCCTCCCTTACAAATACATTTACAATTTGTCTCCTTTTAATGTCAATGTAAATGTCTTATATAGAACCTAATTATGGCGTTTTGCAGCGTAATAGCTTTTAAATAACAAATATTTAATATTAAAAATGTTGGGGAGGAAAAGTTAGCGTATCTCCCACCCCCACCCGATAATTTTTGATTTTCTTGTGCAAATAAATATGCATGATTTTAAAACTTTTTCGCACAATAATGGGGTTTTGCATTATTAGTTTAGTAAAAAAAAATGTAATTATGTCTCTTAGATGCATGAACCTAAGAAGTAGAAACATTATATTATTTTTAATTACTTGTTGTTGAACTGTTTTTCGTGTAAGTACGACGTATTCCACCCTAATGCAATAAAAAAAATGTTTTTCTCAAATATTTATTATACAGACGTGCTATCCCAACAACAAAACCTAGCCCACCATGCATCTACCAATAATTGGGTTTGGTTGGTAAATATTGATGTACAGAAAATTTTCAGATTTCTTTATGATGTAGAAAGCTGAAATTTGGAGCAATTACAGGGGAATCATTCAAAAGGCGTGTGAGAATCTGTAAACTAAAAAGTGAAACCCTTCATCAGTGTTTCTCAAACTCAAACTAGCCGAAGGTCCAGATTAACAAACTCGAGGCGTCTTGAGGGCCACGGAATATACAAACATGTTTGATTAAATCTATTCTATAGGTACTTTTGTTTTTGTAGAGCATCTTGCTAGCTATTCTATCAGATTTTAATAACGTTAGTAAGTAAGGGCTGAGGAACATATAATGTGGAGGAAATGTAACTGCATTTGAGAAAAGGTAATGTGGGAGACCATAAATAGGAAAAATCCACCCTCTGTACATCCTTCTTTCCCGACAACAGCTAACTCGATCATAATAATCTGACGTTTAATCCGCGTGCCCACCGATTTAACTATAATATCTATTTGATGTTATGTTTTTAAAATAGTACATAACTTATATTTTCCAGATGTTAATGTGGGTTAGAGAATAACTTAAAGCAATATTTATTTTTATTATTATTATTATTATTAGCACCACGTCTTTCTACCCGTTCGGGTTATACGCACTTACGCTAATGTATAATGGTTGGGTGATTATGAGATGAAATGGAGGACCTACAGTTTAACGTGGAATCCGAACACGGTGGAGGCCTGGCATTCCCCCAATATTTATTAAAATATGTAAACAAAAATCCGCACATTCCACTATTTAAAAAGTGATAAAAAACGTAATTTGAAATGGTTCAAGTGTGTTATATCAATATTATATTCACACTAAAATTAAACTATTATTGTGTGGTGTGTGTGTATGGGTGTAACTGCAGGTCAAATATTTATTTAATTTAGGAATTTTGCAAACAAGCAGGCCAGCTAGATATGATCCGCGGGCTATGAGTTTGAGAACCCCTGGCTATGTATACCGCGCGTGGCCAATATCGTGAACTCAAAAAACAACCTTAAAAATAAATCAATCAAGTATCTAGCGTAAGATAGAAAAGGTTTTGTATTAATATAATTGTGATAGTTATATTAATAAATAGAGCTTTGTATTTGAACTAAATGAAGGTAAAAATGGTCATTTACAGTGGCGGCTCGTGTATAGGCACTGCGGAACTGCAGCACCCCCTATTTCCACGTGATATTATCGATAACATATAATATAATGAGTCCTTTTTTCTTTAATTCTATTTTTATTTTTATAGTACAATATATATTCCTTAAGCTTAATGTCAGTACTAGTAACCATCCCTCAGTTTATGAAAAAGATAAAAAAATCTTTGTATGGAACTGTGCGCTTCACAGTGCCAGTGACGTGGTGTTTGACTGTTGTGCGAATGCGCAAACAGGAGGGGAATGGGGAGGAAGGCGGGACTGCCAGGTAAAGAGAGCACTGTTGCTCTCGCAGTGCCGAATCTGGCGTGATGGTGGAAAGAAGTTTTTTTAAACTCGGCGTGTGTTGTCCTTAAAAACCGTGTATCATATTCTTGAATGTGGTAAAGTGTAGAAGAGTGTAGAATTAGATTATTATTCTGCTTCCAGCTATTCTATTTGATTAATATTTTTTCTGTTCTTTTATTTAACAGAAAGACTAAATGCGGTTGCAGTACTTTCAATGGAGAAAAATTTTCTCAATTGTCATCCAGAGATCAAGGAGAAAATTATTCAACATTTTGCGCAAATTAAAACAAGACTGAATTTCATTTTTAAATGAATAGATCAAATTTGAACTGTAACAATTTAAGTTAAAGTAAGTAAAAAAAAAATTGGTTTTTTTCGTTAAGATCTTATCAAGTCCCTGAATAAATTTTCTTTTTATACATGTTCTTTTCCCTTTTACACATTTTTAAAACAAAGGCTAAACACTTTCTGGAGCAGCACTCCCAATAATTTTAGCCACTGGTCATTTATATAACTATTACAGATTTAATTTCCTTAGAGCCTAACAAACTAAGATAATAAGCATTGTTTGGTTTGAATGCAATGTTATTGAATGACAGGTAAACGACCCCTAAAACTCATCTCGGTTAGTTTACACCTTGAGAAAACCGATCTTGTCAGTTTTCTAACAACTTTCAACCCCCCCCCCCCTAATTCTTACCACCCCTCTTTTACAAGACAAGTATTAGTCTCTTCTTTTAGACAAAGAGGGAGAATAATATTAAAACAGCACCATAACTGGCCGTCAGGATGCGCCACTAGCGTGCTAGCTAGGGTTACCATAATTTATTGAGGCCAGATCCGGACAGTGGTCTTTCCGGGGTGTCGGGGGGGGGGGG
>CABFVX010000738.1:85979-110446 GCA_902151425.1 Timema shepardi | reverse complement strand
GGGGGAGGGGTGGATTAAAAAAAATTAGGCACTGAAATCTGCTTTTTTAGCTATCCTGATACGTGAAAAATGTTATCAACTTTAGCTTGATTTATAAGCTTTTAAAATTACAACATAATTATTATGGGGTTAATAAATTACATATTTATTATAATTAAGCCTTTTTAATACACTATCACTTACATTCCATGAAATATTTACATACAGCAGATAACATAAGTGTTCATATTATATTCTGAACTTTTCAAGTACTTTATTCATGCTCCAACTTTTGATTACAATATGCTGGGTCCAGGGACAGGTTCTTCAATTTTCCTTGATTCATACTTTTCAGGTGAACTGACCTTCCTCAGAAAAGACTTGTCATTTTTGATGTAGTCGTGGAATTCTGAGCATGTCATAACAGAATTTGCTTTAATATAAAGAAGATCTCTGACAACTGACAGAAATAATCTTCCTCGTTCAGCCGTCCAAACAGAGCCCATCATTGAAAAAATACGCTCAGCTGGAGCCGAAGTACCAGGCAGACACATGGCGAATTCTACTATTTTGAAAATATTCACAAAGGAAACATTGTTCTAGAAAATGCTTCAAATACTTGTCTCCATTTCTCTTGGGTTTTGGGGGTTTCATCTTTTGGTAGGGAATCCCCCATTCAGGTTTAAGATTTTTCAGAATTTGGATTAGTGACGAACGCTCATCAAATAGTTCATCCACATTGATGGAATCCGGAATAACGCTGGTTACAGTTAAAGCACTGTCTTCCATCTCATCCCAGGTAGGGTCATGTTGTAGCGTTAACCATTTAAAGTGGTTAGCCTTGTCAAAGCTGTTTTCCCAAAGTTTCAAGTAGCTTATCCCAGCTTTGTAAAAACCTTTTACACTTTTCAGAAAGTTTTCTTCCTTCTTATCATCAACGGCTTCTTCATTTTTTAACTTCCTGTGTAACTGCTTTGCTGCAAACGGGATAGAGTTAGTTGCCTTCCTTTCTTCCAGTTTGACAACTAATTCTTCATACACTCGTATCGCTTCTGTAGCAGTAATGTAATCAGACTCAACTTTAAGAATTGTAATTTGAAACATTTGAAGGCTTCCATGCACAAATGTTAAATAAAGTTCATTTACTAGATCTTCAAAAAAATGCAAGAAATGATGCAGGGCAGTTTTTAATTGACAAGAAATACGACTTCAAGGGCTCAAACAAAATCAGTGTCCTTTCTACTGCAGGCTTTAAGCTAAAAAATATTGTGTTTCAATGTGAAAAGATTCTTTTATACTCTACTTCTGCAGATTCATAAATCTCTTTTAATGCGGTCACTTTGACAGTATACTGATAAAAAAAATTGTACACTTTGACAACAATCGCCTCAACATCAACGGGCAGGCCATCACAAGCAGTCTGCACTGTGTTGTGCAAAATATGAGCAGAGCATCCAATGCCAAGAATTGGTCTTAGCAGAGCCTTTTGCAGTTTTCGAAAAACATTTCCTTGTCGATGCTTTTTAACACCACCAAAGTTGGTATTAGTGCTATCAGCACACACACAAACGACTTTGGAATCAATAATAGAGAACTTTTTGATACATTTTAAAAGATATTTTACTAAAATATCAGGTTTCACCCGGAAGTTCATAAAAAAAATAACAGTTTCACGCTAACACCTTCATTTTGGTTAAAATAACGAACACATACAGGAGTCAATTTAACCTCTTTTCTGTTTGAACAGTCAATTGTTAGTGTAAGAAAATTTGCATCCTTGAGATCTTTGAGCAGTGTATCAAATATGTAAGGAGATATTACATTTACAATAACTGCTTCGGTCTTAATCCGAGCTCCCGAAAATTTGGGCTCAAAAAGCTTTTTAATAAGTTTGGCAGTGCAATCAGATGTTTTGAAACTAAGTCCATGCATTGCGGTATGATAGGCAAAAGTTGCCTCTTTTGCCGCACATTGCAACTCGCATCTGTGACATCAGTGTTTAAAAAAAAGTTTTTAATACTTGCCGAGGATGCTGCTTGATTAGCCTTCTTGTGTCTCTCACTCTGCAAGTGATTTTCTATGTCGTACCGTCCGCGATGCTGCACCGAAAATCCAGAGTTACACGTCAAACATCTCTTTTAATCTCGGTCGGGTGTACTGAGGCTTGATTTTCCCTAAATTATTTTCAATCTGCATCTAGCAAATGCGCTTACAATTCCTACAGATTCAACATTCTTAATCCTTAACCCATTAGCGCAATCAGTACATATGTGTATAACCCCCCGAACGGCCATAAAGACGCGTCGGAGAAAAACTATGAAAAACCTCAATCAATCAACATTGAGCCATTTTTAGTTTCCAGAAGAACCCTTAGAGTATTCACAGGCCAAGACTTTCGCTCGATGTACATTTCTTATTTTTATGGTGGAAAGGAAGGGTGTTAGACGAAGAGAGAGAAGTTGGCGGGCGGACATCATTCTCCAGGGAAGGCGATCATTTTCGGCCACCTGTGGAGGAGATGGCGCTATCGATCAAGTGAGTGGTGTGGTGTTTACTCCCCTCCAACCCTCGGCAGTAGGGGGTTGGTCGAGTAACGGGTATGTCGAATGTCACCTGGCGGCTACGGACACATCCCTCTTCACGGCAGCCCGGCAAGCTTCATCTATTGGGACACTTCTCTCGCTTTCTCTGCTTGCTGGTTCCGCGCTCTGCTCTGCTTCACCAAAGTCCGGCTCCGCGTATATGGATGGACAAGGTATTATTTTTTACTCAGGGTTGGTGTAAGGGGGTGGGAACATCTGTTGGAGAAGGCGGGGTATTTTGGGTTTGGTAGTACTTTTTACAAATCAATCATGTTGAAAGAATTTACAAGTTTCAGTTATAGTTAAACAACGAATATTCAATAGCGTTATTGATTTGATAAAATATATAATTAATAATCCTAACCTGTTGGGTGGCCGCATGTTCTAAGGCGTCACTTTCGTGTTGGAATAGACTGTCGATGACAAAGAGATCGGGGTTCGAATCCCGGTTGGATGTTTTTTCCAAAATAGTTTTTATCCCTCCATGCAAATGTGGGCACACCCTATAATAAACCTTCCCCCATCCCTAACGCATTAGCTAAATTATTATATATGCATATAACCTCAACAGGTAGTAAGACGTGGTGCTAAAAAATAGCCAATGTTCTCGTGTTATTTAGTTATACAAGTATTAATCAACATGCTCATTTACCCGCCTCGGTGGCGTAGTTAGCTAACGCGCTAGTTGTGTTGAACTAAACTGCCGAGGACGGGGAGATCGAGGTTCGAATCTCTGCCGGGTGAACTGGAGGTTTTTTCCTAAATGGTTTTCCATTCTATACGAAAATGCGCGTTCACTTCCTCTAAATTCAACCTTCCCAATTCCTAATCCATTAGCGTAATTATTACTTAAGCGTATAAATCGAACGGGTAGTATGACGTGGCGCTAAAAAAATATTTAAAAAATGCTCATTTAAAATCCGCAACTAATATTGAATGCAAATTTACTTCTAGTTTTATTTAAAACTATTAAGCATCCTCATTGAAAATATCAAAATGTTGCAATACATTTTGGTAACGTTCGAGTAACATGTAACATTATACATATATACTAACATTTTTTTAATGATTAGAAGTATTTATTTATTATATATATAAATTGTATACATTAGTTTAAAAAAATTACTATTTTAATTTCTGTGGATCTAAGCACTATTTAGTTTTAATACGTTGTATATTTTAATCTAAAGTATTTCATCAGCCTCCCTTCACTCATCCCTAATTTAATATTTGTATTTGCATTTCATGTAAAATTTAAGGCTATATTTGCACCTCGTTGGTAAATTAAAGTGGCACGGTTTTAAATGTAACTTTCCGCTTGTTGGGCTTGAATGAAGTATTGCGTACTAAGTGTTTTTTTTAAACCGCTACCGACATGCGATTTTATTCATTTTACTAACAGGCTTTATATATTTAAGGCCAAACTTTTTTTTAAATGGCTTTTGAAGCTATTTCTAAAGACAATGATTAGTTTTGATTTCCTGTCATGTTTAAAACCTTTTCACTTTGATTTAATTTTTTTTCCTGGTTCTACATAAAAAATTGAAAGGGGATTTTTTTAATACATACATTCTTTCTTTCAAATACTTTGTTACTGTGTCTGCGTTTCTAGGAAAGTGATCTACAAATCTCTTTGTTTACTTTACTTACCTCTTCCAAGTACATATTTTAAAGTTAAATTGACAGTTTTAGGAATATTTTTTTATTCAAATAACAATAATTTGCTTTGTGTGATATGAGAGGCCCATTTATGTAACACAACTCTTTCACTTAGCTTTTTAGCTTTCCATTTGGCGTTTATTTATGAGAATCCTCTGCAGTGGCGGCTCGTAGCTAAAATTATTGGGGCTGCTGCTCCAGAAAATTGTTAGGATTTATTTTAAAATTGTGTAAAAGGAAAAGAAAATGTATAAAAAGAAAATTTATTCAGGAACTGATAAGATCTTAACGAAAAAAAAAATTGTACTTACTTTAACTTAAATTGTTACAGTTCAAACTTGATCTAATCATTTAAAAATGAAATTCAGTCTTGTTTTAATTTGCGCAAAAAGTTGAATAATTTTCTGCTTGATCTCTGGATGACAATTGAGGACATTTTTCTCCTGTGAAAGTACTGCAAGCGCATTTAGTCTTTCTGTTAAATAAAAGAACAAAAAAAAAAGAATCAAATAGAATAGCTGGAAGCAGAATAATAATCTAATTCTACACTCTTATACACTTTATCACATTCAAGAATATGGTACACGGTTTTTAAGCACAAAACACGCTGAGTTAAAAAAAAACTTATTTCCACCATCACGCCAGATTCGGCACTGCGAGAGCAACAGTGCTCTCTTTACCTGGTGGTCCCGCTTTCCTCCCCATTCCCCTCCTGTTTGCGCATTCGCACAGCAGTCAAACACCACGTCGCTGGCACTGTGAAGCGCACAGTTCTATACAAAGACTTTTTATATATTTTTCATAAACTGGGGGATGGCTACTGAAGTATTGACATTAAGCTTAAGGAATATATATTGTACTACACAAATAAATAAAGAATTAAAGAAAACAGGACTATATTAAATGTTATTGATAACATCAAGTGGAAATAAGGGGTGATGCAGTTCCGCAGTGCCAATACACGAGCCGCCACTGTTGCTATGCTTACTTTGGGTCACTTTTTGAGCTCTGTTAATAGCATACCTGTCGATTCAGCAAGCTAAGGACCTGTAAAAACTATCGTTGATAAAATTGAGGCTTTCAGCCGGAGTGTTGTTTCTGTTTTATAGTTAAAGCTAATTTGTAAATCTTATGCTGATACAATCAAATGTTACGGAAAATGCACGTTGAATGCCGTTGATAAATAAACTCGATAATTATTGTTTTAACTTAAAATGCGTGAATTACTTTAGTGTGACTTTGGTAGGAAGAACAGTAAAAGTCGGTTACTAAAGTTAATAAAACAATTTTAATATATTCATACATTAAGTCATGTTGTCTGCAGCTTTCACTTTTGATTTATATTATCTGTACTTATAAAATAACACTAATAATAAAGTAAAATGTTATCATTGTTGGCCACAAATAAATATTTTTGATTTTTTTCTACCGTTCTCCCAAACAGAATCAGGGTATAGCTCTTGTAACCTGCACATATTGGATTCCAAGCCACTCGTGCATACATCCCGTTTGTACCCCTTATTCAGGCGTTGCAGTCGGTGAGCTGGTGACGTGTTTCTGCCGAGTTCCTAATTTAGTTTACTCTTAGTTTGCGTTTTATCCACGTGTAATGTTTAACGTTGTAGAGTGGCGCTGAAGTCGGTGAGCTGATAACGTGACGCGTTTTTATTTATTTCCTTATTTCTCTTACTCTCACCTCGTATTTTTTCCGCATGCACTTTTAACTTGGCTGGATAGTAAACTCAACTAGAAATCCCCTAATTAGCGTGTGTCAGCTCTCATTTAGAGGCTTAAGAAATATTAAGAGTTAGTTATAATGGTTAATTATAGGTGTTGTGTTATCATCTTGTGCATTCTCTACTACTAGAAATAATTAACTCCGCAGGAAGTATTTCCCCATTAAAAATAGTGTTGTTTTTACGTCTAGGTGCATCCATAGAAGATGTCAATGTACAATTACTCTAAATACCACCTTCCTCATGCTTACCACATTACTGTAAATATTTCTATAACCCAGACATACACACAAGTTACAACATTTACAAAAGTTGTTACTAAAACTATTTTCATATATTCATACTTTTGTCAAGTAATATGTCCTGCAGCTGGCACTTTTTGATAGATAATTATATGAATACAAAAGTAAAATATTATTATTGTTGAAAGAAAAACAAGTTTGTACTTTATCCGCCTCGGTGGCCGCGTGGTCTAACGCACTAATCTCGCAGTAGACTTGACTATCAATGACGGGGCGATAGAGGTTTGAATCTCGGTCGGGTGTATTGAAATATATGTCCAAAATGGTTTTTCACTTTCCCTCCACGCAAACGTGGGTACACTTCCTATAAATATATCCTTCCTAATCTCTAACACCATTAGCATAATAATTAGTACATAAACGTATAACCCGAACGGGTACTAAGACGTGGTGCTAAATAAAGTTTGTATGTTCTTAATGTTCCTCCTACCATAACACTTCTATGGTAAGCTTAATTTATAGAAATAACATAGTAAAAGGCCTCTGTGCTGTGAATTGTTATTGAGATAAACTATGCTGAATATATATGCACTATTTCACTAAGCTATAAGTAAAATTCCTCGGTCCCGGCAAAGATTTATCTGATTACCAAACCCTTCCTTCACCTCTGACAAACCATCTTGTGAATGTGAGGAATGCCAGGTCTCCACCGTGGTTCGGATTCCACGTTAAACTGTATATCCTTCATTTCATCTCACAATCACCCTACCATTACACATTAGCGTAAGTGCGTATAACCCGAACGGGTAGTAAGATGCGGTGCTAATAATAATAATAATAATAATAATAATATAAGTAAAATATCTTGTATCGGCCCACGATTTTATTTTTGATTATTAATGGATTTCTTCTCCAAGTAGATAGAATTTTTTTTCATTATTCCATTTAGCTTTTTGTAGTTTATTAACAATTAAACTTTTTATTTATTTTTATTTTTATAAATACGTTTTAAAAGAGTAAAAGCTCATGTTTCCTTGACAACATCATGGACACTTGATTTGTCGCTTGCTTCTTGAATTTGCCCACGCAGGGCAATCACGTCAATTCGCTCGCGTCGCACCGCACCGCCCGCGTTTGATGGCGTGGGACAGTACCTAGGGTTTGGATTCTTCTGTTTAGATTGAGGAACTCCAGTAAAAAACACACACACTCTCTCTCTCTCTGTCTCTCTCTCTCCAGTTGATTGTCGGTTCCAGTCCGTAATCAATTCATGTTTGTTCTTTTTGTTACACGGAACTAAATAAAGCCTTACCCGCTTCTTTGGTCTTATGGCTTAAATTAGTGTTTGTAAAACTTCCCATTAGCAGACCACTCGATAAGCGTTTGAGTTCGAAGCATATGCGGTCGACCCATATTAATATAGGTCTATTATCTATCTACCTACCTGTCCCCTTGCGAAGACGGAAATTATAATACTATCGTATGTATTTATCAAGTAGTATGAGACAGTATTTTTACTAGGAATTGTTTCTCATGCCCATTTCACACGTAATACTACTTGAAGTCCAAAGTATTGTGACTTGACCTGTCAATCTTGTACGCTATAGATTTTTCCCATATTATTTATGTTTTCCCTTATGGTCCCGTCTGTGGACCATCTGGTATTCAACCGCGGACCACGGTTTGAAAACCATTGTTCTAATGAGTCATATTCGCAAAAGATTGAATTGCTTATAGCGAAGAGATTGGGGCTCGAATTCCGGTTGGATGTACCAAGGGTGGTCTTTTCCTAAATTGATTCTCACTCCCTCTACAAAAAGCACGGGTACATTGCTTCTAAACCATACCTTCCTCATCTTCAAGATATTAGTGTATATATTTGGATAGCTCGAATTGGTACGCACAAAAAAAGGTTTTTTGTAAAATAAATGGTACAATATATTTTTTGAACATTTAGACTAAATACAGAAAATTCTTTAATGTGTACATAAGTTACATAGTTTTGATTCAATTAAATAAACTTAACATTGTATAATGGTGAGCACAAGGACTTTAACCCATCATTATGTAACTTCCTCCAGAAGAAAACCAATTCTGGACCTCTCTTTGACATGGGTGGTCAAACCCCTCAAAAGCCCGAAACCAAACTGACAAAGCCTTAGCACGGCACAGCATAGCTTAGCATTCTGTGTGTAATTGCCATTATCCTCTCAACATACCCAAACCAATGTAAGAGACTTCTTTTCAACCCTCCTCTATAGAGGAGGCGTTTTAAGACAAATAAAATAATCGTTGATCACCAGGGACTCTAGAATGCCCAGCGTATGTATACAGACCTAGCTATCTGGATAAATATAAAAACATAATTTGAGAATACACACGGAGGGAAATAGGGGATTGCTAGATTTGAATGCAAAATGAAACATGGTATCTACTCGTATAATGGCCTTCGGGCCGATTTATTATCAAATAATAGATAAGTCTCATATGAAATTACAATATAACTTTACGTAGTTGAGTACCATGCGCAATATCAATAAGAGCTCTTAATAATTCTAAACAATGTTCGTAGAAAGCGAATAAATCGAATTTACCAGATTAGGACACATTTACATCGTTCAACAATGTTTTCAATCTCAATGTTCTCATAGCAAGAATGAACACAACCTAACACTTACTTTTAAGGACTAAGCCTTTCAAAATACGACTATACAAGAATAATGATAGGTCCGTCTTGAAAGTGTATACTTCTGACAAAATCATGACTGTAAAACATTCTTTAATAAATAAACTAGTAAATTTTTGCTCATAACAATACTCCAAGATTCGTAATTTATCATATACGAAATTATTTATAAATGTTAATCAGGGAAGCGGGGTAGTTACGTCATAAAACTAGTTAATATACTCTATTCTATCCACTACAATAACAGTATATTCCTAACATTTCAAAAATACCTACTGGATATATCCGAAAGATACTTAACATCCCAAGTTAGACTTAGACTCACAATAACAATAAATTTAAAGGCAAAAATTAACAAGATGAGAAAACTATCAAATAATGTATGAATAAGAATTCGTCATCCGAACTCGAATTCCAAACAGTTAAATACCACATTACGGGGGTTTCCAAAACAAGACCAATGGAATATAAAATAAATAAAAAAATACGTCCAACGAATCCCAAGATTTAAGCCCTACATTATATTGGCGGGTTTAATTTATCTAGTTACCCATATAACAATATAATTATATAATTTGTCCAAAACGATGACTTACATGATAATGCAAATAGCTCCTAATTCCTATCGGCATCAAAGAGTGCTATCTCCATGCTGATCACAAGCTTATATTCAAAGTTTCCCAGCGAGGAAAATATGGGAGGGAGGTATTTTAAGTGCAATGATGTCATTTTCCACAAATGATAGCGTTGGGTTCTTCTTGACGCCTGCGCACAACGTCGAAAGAGCGACAGTTCGATGGGGGGGGGTTGACACGTGATTGCACAGAGAGAATTTTTCTCTGAGTCCTAGCGCCTACGCATCTCTCGCTACTCTGTGAAACAGGGCCGGATCGTGACGCACTCCGGGACTTCCTTCTTGTTTAACTTGACCGGTGGACAATCATGTTTGTTGATTGAGCGGAGGATGTAAACAAGATGCCGGTATCCCAGTAGAACGGGGTAAGTGTGTGTACTTTTGTAAGTGGCGTAGATATTTGTGGCCACGGTACACTTTCGCATTTACTTAAATTCAATAGTAACCATATTAATACAATAATATTTTTAACCGGCACTTTTGAAAAACATATAATAATATACAGTAAATTTTTTTCCTCTCTAACTTGTGCTAAGCACACGTAATGTTTCTTTATTAAAGATGTCCGCGCAGAGAAAAGTTTGTGCATATTTCTTCAGAAAGGTAATTATGTCTAATAATGGCAATAATTCCTCCCTTCAAATGTCTTGGACTGAGCAGAGGTAACGCCTATAAGTCAGGCCAAGCTGCAAGACCCAAGCAAACTCCTCACCTTGCATTGTCAATGGCGGGCCGTTGAGTGTTGCGAGGTGGGTCATACTTTACAGTTTAAGGGGGAGTCGAAAATAAATGAGCGAAACACGATACACCATTATGCTGTATAAAACAGTCAATGTTTAAAACAAGAATTTTAGATATATTTATGAGATTAAGAGTATTTTGGTGTGTATTTAATGTAAAATAAACACTCACTTGTACTATTGTTCCTAGTTTAAATCTAACTTTCATATGTGTATGTTTGGACACTGTACGTAGCTCGTTTGATCAAAAGTAAAAATATTTAAAATTTGGTTATTTTTGCTCACATTTTTTATACTATCCTTGTCCTCAAACCATGGTAAAATAACTTTTTTTTCTAATATTGTTTTATTTTTAATTAAATGATATGGTATCAACTACTCAAAAATCTTTTTTATCTAATTTGCATAATAGTTATAAAAAAGTACAAGCTACAACCATTATTTAAAGAAATATTAATTTCATCTGCGTTAATAACACTCGCATGGACTTATCAAGTACAATTCCTCTATAAGACCAATGTTAAACTATGGTTCTAATATCTGACACCACGTAGCGACAGGGTCGAGCCAAAACTATCAGATTTGGATATCTTTAGAATTGTCGAGTCAACGTTCCTTCGCCCTCTTTTCTCTAACTTCATTGCAAAGGTACTTGCTTGGGGGTGTCCCACTAATTGCCCCATTCTGGTTGACGGGCTTACACACTTTATTTTAACACTTCACTTAACCATTTATATTGTTTTTTGAAATACAGGATGGTATTGTAATAATGAAGCAATATTAAATTATATTTATAAAATTCAATACGAAAATATTTAGTATAATTAAGTATAAGTGAGAAAGAATTTTTGTGAAATTACAAACTTTTACTATAGTAAGTCTATAGAATAATTAAAATAGAATAATTTATTGATTTATACACATATGATTTAATATACCAGAATACACACACACACACATATATATATATGTGTGTGTGTGTATTATTAAAATAACACATTAAAAATGTGAGTCAAGGTCACAACATGTTAACAAGTAAAAATATAACGAATATAACTTGTTAACATGTTGTGACCTTGACTCACATTTTTAATGTGTTATTTTAATAATGATCTGTTATCTTAAATCATATGTATATTAATCAATTAATTATTCTATATATACTTACTATAGTAAAAGTTTGTAATATCACAAAAATTCTTTCTCACTTATACTTAATTATAATAAATATTTTCATATTGAATTCTATAAAAATAATTTATATTGTTGCCAATCAGAGTGGTAAATGAGAAAATATTAAATTTAAATTCCATGAGTCTTTAAGGTGTAAATACTGTATAATGTTGTGGACTAAACAAGTGCAACCTAAATTAAATTAGAAATTTTGCTTCTAGAAATAGAGCTCAAAAATAGTAGAAAAATAAATATTGGCTTCGAAATCATTAAATTGAATATATGCATATTATTTTTATATGGATTTCTTATTACTATTAAACCACTGCATCTTACTTACTACCGGTCCAGGTTAAACTCATATATGTGCATAATAAAATTGGCAAGTTTGGTCTTAATTAATTTCTCGTTTCTAGTAAATATTCGTAAGCTATAAATCTTTTCTTAAAGTGCAGGTTTTAAAAAAGGTCATGGTTGCGAATTCATAATAACAAGTGTGGCTTATAAAGGAAAAATATATAACTAAACTCATGAAGCAACAGGAAGCTAGGAAATTAACTGTTCTGAAATGATAATGTTACTTATAACATAAGATGTGAAATCGGCAGAAAACATTTTAATACATTTTCTTTAGCCTTTATTTACTAACCAAAGAATAGTGCATACATTTAGTACATTAAAGGGATTTTCTTTATCTTAACTTATCAACATATGTTACTTTATAACACTTGAATTATTTAAACCCTTGTCCTCAGTTATAATTAAAATATATATAACTTCAAAAGTAATTTATTATTCCCCCATTTTTTGTTTTGTTTTGAGCCTGGATACAGCCATTATAACACCCCAGGTATATTTTTCAAAAGCTTTTAAATATAAATCATTCTTAGTTCAGTGAAATCTAAATTTAAATAATTTTCTAAAAGGAGTGTGCATATTTGTTAAAACAATTAAAAAATAAATTTAAAATTATTTTCGTCTGTGGTAGGCCTACTCCAAGATTAAACAAATATTATTTATATTAATTAGTGTTCAAAACATGACAAATAATATAGCTATTCTTATTAAAGTGAAGCCGATATCTCACAAGAAAAAATATACGCAGCACCGCACATACTTTCTCTTTCATCTTAGAATAGAAACATTTACTAAAAACTCCATTTGTGAAACGAGATAATATACACTGTTACAGAAATATTGAGAAAAGAGGAACATCTCTGTCATCAAAGAGCATAACACACAATTTCAATTTTCAAATTCCTACATTATACATATATATATATGTAGTATGTACACACACATATATTATGTAGTATGTACATATATATGTAGTATATACATATTTGGCGTTTTTTAAAAAGTTTCTAGCCGTTTATCTCTAAAAGTAGCCTATTCGCGATAAAAACAAATATTTCGAACAAGAGTTGTTTGGGTTTGAGGGAGGACAGCACTATTCATTTTTGATTTTATGAATGTTTTCAAGGTTATTTCAAGGTACACTTTAAAAAAAATTGAAACTTATAATTTTTACACGCGCGCGCGCACACACACACACACTAAACTTTTGTTCGAAATATTTATTTTATTCTTTATATTTTCAAAGTTATTTGACATATCAAGACATTATTAGAATGTTAGATTTACTACCAAACGGTATTAATTTAAGTTACTGTTTTACTCTCACGAAGTATGATAATTGATCACAAGGAATTACAACTCTTCATAGTGTTCCCTGTTATTTTCCATGTAATAACAGTCTATCATCGAATAAACATCTGACATTTGGAAAAAAACATCTCTAGGAAAATTTAAATGCAATTTGGCAGAGTTCTTAAATCGTGATAGGTTCTGTTTGGTAAACAATATATTTAAGTAAACCCCACAACAACATCTAAAGGTCTTTGATCTAGGGATCCTGCAAGTCATTTTATAGGCCCACTTCTACTAATCTACTTGTTCAGAAATTTACTATTGAACCATTGAACATATGATTGTATCTCCCAAAACACCAGCCTATCTTTGAAAATAGAGGTCGAATAAAAATGCTTTAAACAAAAGTTGTTTAGTTATTTGTTGAGAATTTGATTCCGCTAAAAAAAAAGTCACATTCTATGCGCGCACCAAAAAAATAGTGGGCATTTTAAAAATGTCTTAAATTATTTTAAATGTAATTAATAATTTTTATTATTCACAGTAAAAGAGCCCTGTAGACTATTAGTTTTATCTCCAACTAACGTTATTTTACGAATAGCACTGAAATATTTGTCTTTTTCAAAAATATAATTAAAACTGTGAAACCTACTAGTTATTTTTAAATTCATAACCTTGCATATCAAATACTGGAAAGTTCTGGGGATTTCAAAACTTTAAAAATGTAGACTATATGCTCCGAACACTATTCTACGTACAATGTTCACACATCAAATGGAATGGGATGCCATATCGCTGATAATGTCGAAATTCTTACGAAACCTATTTTTGCCGTATTCAGATTTGACGCACTTCAAAAGCCTTAAAACTTTTATGGGAAGTAATTCCAGTAACTTACAACTGTGTGTGTGTGAATATATATCCTCTGTGTCGCACCTGTGCTTAGCAGCCTACTAATTCAGAACACAACACTCGATGCTAAATCCCCAAGTAAAAAAACAACACGATATTAATGTCCTGTCAGTTTTATAGCTCTATAAAATGATGGTTTATGCGTGAGTTCCTCTGTTCATTCATAAAATATTTTTTTCTAGATAGGCTAACAATTTACTATGAATTTAAATTATTAGTCCCCCAATGTGATACTACTGCAAAGTAAAATTTGTGAAAGCTTAATTTTGATTATTCTTAGTTTTCTTGGTTTTTTCTTGGATCTATAGCTTTATAAGTGAGTGCTCTTTGAAGATTTTCAGTGGCATCCTAACCTTCTCTAGGATTTCAATTTTTTTTAACTGTGTCTTAATACCCGTTCTAGTTATGAGCATAGAAGCCTATACTAATTGCGCTAATGTATTAGGCATGGGGAGTTTGCATTTATAGGAAGTGGATCCGCACTTGGGTTGAGGGATTGTGGAAAGACATTTAGGACAAACAACCCTCGAGACGCTTTTTTTAAATATAAAAGTTTCCAAAAACTTTATTTACATATTCAACAAAGTTCTGAATATACCTAGTTAATTTATTATTTCATGACAATCTGTTTCCTCAGCCTAGTTTGTTTAATTTGCCAATATCCAATAATACTGCTCTACCTAGTTGAACCTTTTTATTTAAAAAAATATTACTTTACAGAACTAGTACTGTCAACCATTTTAAAGTAAACAGGGTGGATAGTATGACATTCTACCTATAAAAAAACTCGAGAAAAGAAGAGGTAAGGAGAAATTTATCCCCAGCATAGTATTTTCGGGTATTGTATCGCTTTCCTAATGTAACAAAGTCTCGCACACGTTCGTACAGCACTCGTTTCACCCCCATGACCGTTAGTACGGTCGATGACATCTCTGCGTAGTCCCCACTTGCCCCAGTACTTCAGGATGATCAGATGTGTGATAAGCGTAAAGGACATCATTGGAAAGATTGGGTTGCTTAACGAGTTTTGAAAGTAGAAACATCTTTCACTTTGGGGATGGGCTCATTTTACAACGTTGTCTCCTCTCTGGCTAGAGTAATAACGCGGTAGAAGGAGCAGTTTATTATTATTATTATTATTATTACTATTATACCTACTTTGGTGGCAGAATGGTCGAAGTTAGGCCTGTGCAAATGTTTTGTTTGAAGAGTCGCGTTGAGAATTTAAATAAAATAATAGGTCGCCAAATAAAAATATGATTTTTCTGAAGATGCAATTTATGACATTTTTTATAGACAACATAAAATGGTTGAAAACGAGGGTACACCTTTAGATTCAACCCTACTTACTCCTTAATACATTGGTGTAATTGGTATATATGCGTATAGGCCGAAGAGGTAGTGAGGCGCACTGCATAAAAAAAGACAATTAAACATAATAAAATAGTGATCCCCCAATAAAACAACTCCATTGTGTGAGCCTGCAAGCGAGCGGTCGCTGCCGTTAGCGTTTATAGTGCCAACATTTGCGGATAGAGGGTGTTATGTGGTCAGCACACATTGAGCCCTCTGGCCGTTAATCTCATTTTTCTAATCTGAAGCCGCTACTTCTTTATTAAAGTAGACCCGCCTCGGTGGCGTAGTTGGCTAACGCACACATTTCATGTTGAGTTAGACTGCTGAGGACGGGGAGATTGAGGTTCGAATCTTGGTTGAGGGAACTAGGAGTGATTTTTACTAAATGATTTTCCACTCCCCCTCCACGCAAATGTGTGTTCACTTCATTTAAATTCAACCTTCTAAATTCCTAATCCATTCGCGTAATTAGTACTTATAGTCCAGGAATATTGTCGAAAAAAACAGGTAAACCCGGACAAAATTCGGAGAAAGCTGAAAACTTCAAATCAACTCAGAATTATATGCTTAACAACATATCAAAAGTCCAAAGTTTGGCTTTTTTTTATGTAGAAGACCCCAAAGCTTAAAAATTCCAAAAATACTTAAAATTTATTTTAAAGTGGGAAAAATTATAAGAACGCAGAAAATTTCAGGATTGACTCAGAATTATATACTTTACAACATATTAAAAGTCCCCTAAGTCCTCCTAAGCCCCATCCTCTTCAAGATCTTAATAAATTCGTGACCTCATCCTCTTTCTCCGAAATGATATCTTTGATACACTTGACTGCGTACCCGAATGGGTAGTTGAACACTGTGCAAATAAACTAAAAATAGTACAAAACATTATTGCGGGTTGCTCTTCCTCTCCCCTTTCAACCCTCTTTTAGCACAGTAACTACACAACGGGGCGAAAGTGGTCAGCTCACTCAACCAGCTTGTACATTCAGTTGTAATTTTGAATTTTGTTGGCATCGATGCGTGTTTATTGTGTTAATATTCATTAGAAGAAGGGATTAGTGTTTTGATTGCAAAGGGACTTAAAAGCTTAATACAAGCGAATGCCAACCTATGTTGCTTGCAATCCCCCAGAGTGTACCTATCTGCAGTGCTCTGGAGAATTTTATTGGTACCCAAGATGTCACCTCCGAACAACATGTGGAGCTTCGCTCAAGCAGGCACTCGAAGGATAATCGTGACAGACAAACATTTTCCTCTTGGTTTGATGTCCATCAACCATTTGCCTATCGTTCATCAACTGAGTTAATCAGATTGTCGGCTGGTCTTGTAGGAGACGAATCTGTTAACTGTGACAAAGCTCTGGAAATAGGTTCAGAATGCACGAAAAACATGAACGGTGGCACTTTCGGAGCTACAAAGCTCAAACGCAAGGACAGAGTTAAACCTTTATTTGCCATGAACAACACTATATAAGTGCATAAACAAAGCATGCAAATAAATCAACAACAGCTATTTAATCGTATTGTGTGTGTATGCCCATCTGGCCCTGAGTTAATGCAGTTCTTTTCATATATAACTAGCACCTAGACCTATGTCTTTGTTTGACGAAATATCGATGAAGAGGACGAGGAAATCAGCCCTCGCCAAAGTCTTAGAATTGGTTTATCCTTGCAAAGAAAATGAACCAAAAGACACCGTTTATTCTATATGGTGGGTACCTTATTCGTATCATTATTTGGCTGAGACCAGCGACTTACAGGATTATTACATGACATATTCATCTTATATGATTAACCATTTTAAGTGTTAATCAACAGTAGTGTTTGATGGGTATGAGGGTCCACCAAACACTAAAGCGGAGGAGCAGAAGCGCCGGAGTGGCAAGAAAACCTCGGTAGATTTAGCAATAGATCTTGACATGGTTGCCAAATCCTCTCAGGAAGAGTTTCTAGCAAATTACAAAAACAAAACGTGTTTTATCAAATTTCTAACACCCATACTACGGAATTGTGGCATCTTGGTTCAGCTAGCAAGCGGAGATGCCGATCGACTTACTGTTTCGACGCTATTGTGCTATAAGCTGAGCAATATGTAACAGTTATATCAACTAATACATATATTCTTACCTTGCTAGCTGTGCGTGCATTTTCAAGTAGTAAGCTATCTCTCTCCTAATTCATGGAAAAATTACAAACCTGATAAAATTCCCAATAATGTGGAGCTCCAAGAAGCTCTAGGTCCTGTAAAAAAACACCCTCCTGTTTACTCATTCAATGCCAGGTTGTGATATGACATCTGCACTTTTCAGAAAAGGAAAGAAATTGGTTTTGACCTCCTCCAAAATAATAAAGAGCTGTCCAGGAAAATGCTAATTATCAATTATACTTCTGCTACTCCTGCTGAAGTAGCTTCAGCGGGCGAACTGTTTATTTTGTCTCTGTACAAAAAAAGAAAACTGAAACTACTAGATGAGCTGCGTTATAAAATATATGTCCAAACTGTATCTTGTCAGACTGTGATGGGTGTGCAAGGTGTCGTCCTGCCTCCCTTACGTGTTCCTGGCATTCTGAGCATCCTTAGCGTCTGCTGATCTACGGTCTGAATGGAACCTGCAGTAAAGGTGAAGAAAGCTGTTGGCGTCGAGGTCGGGAGAAGACCGCCAGATTAGGCGAAGAAGAATCCCGGGCCCGGGAAACTACCGACCGGCCCCGAGCAGGAAGAAGTTGGTGACGAGCGGTGGGCGATCCGCCACCAACAGCAGACTTGTGCTGCCCGTCCTGGCTGGGGGAGTTGAAAGTTTACGTTCGCAGGAACTGAAGAAACCTCCGGTCAGGAAGGATCTCGTGCTGGGTGGCAAGTGGTCCACCACAAGCCCGAAGGCGGAAGCTTTAGCGGCAGCTGCCCTCTCGATGGGGCAACAAGCCTGCGGTCACTGCTGAAGTCAGCGGGGCCACTCCAATTCCTGGAGTTGAGCGTGCCGCTGGCCGATGCAAATGGGAGTAGCCCTCGGGTGATGAATCGGCCCTTTCTAGGGCCAACATGGCTGGCGTGACTGCCCTAATTACCGGGGAGGTAAGCGCAAGATATAGCCTAGTGGGTGAAGACAGCGGGGCCCCTCAAAATACCGGAGTCGAGCTTGCCACTTACCGCACGCAGCAAGAGTAACCTTCTGGTGAAGAATCGGACCTTTCCAGGGCCAACATAATGGCCAGCGTGACCTCACCAATTACTGGAGGGTGGACGCAGTCGGCCAGGGTAAAACCGGTGTGGCCACTCCAACTACCGGAGGTGCACGTGCCACTGGCAGATCCACCGGGGCATCCAGTAGTGCACCCTCGGGCCTCGGATCGCTGGACAGTGCCAGCCCCCTTCAAAGCGTCGGCAGCAATGCCGATGAAGGTGAGCTCAACGGGGCCCCTCTAACGACAGGAGTTGAGTGTGCCGCTGATGGTCACAAAGTACTGTAGGCCCTTTTTAGGGCCTCCAGCCCGCAAACCGGGAAGGATGGCCAAAGCTCCCGCCAGCACGATTGGTGAAAACCTAACTGTGCCAACGGAAGCCCTGACCAGGGGGAGCCTAGCCGTCCTTCGCCAGTAAAGACCGCTGTAAGCGGCACCGATGCAAGCGGTAGGGCAAGGGCCTTTAAAACCCGCGTCAATTACGACACCTTCCACCAAGGGGTGTCAGTAGGGAAGATACGCCCGGTTGAATTTTCATCAGACCCGGGAGACCGGGTCGCACGCTTCGCGTGTGTGGACAGCTCGCGCGAGTCCGTGGATTTGAAGGGACTATCATCAGGACCAGACATCCCGTCGATGCGCGATGAGTCGAACCAGGGGTCTGATGATGAGTCTCAAGGATTTCAGACACTAATATCCCACCGAAGGGGGGAAGGCCGGCAACACCAGGAATCTAATGGGGGGCAACCCTAACCATTTAGGTGGTAGCTCTGGTGATGAAAGCGAGGTCAGCGGTGGCCCGGGCCAGGGTGCGGCAGCGTTGGGTAAAGGTGAGAAGTGGCGGAAACCTACGCGTAACAATGCAAGTCGTGTTTCATCCCAGCCTGGTGCTAGTGGCTCTAGGCTGGCTGGCAGAGCAAAGGGGAAGAGCCCTCCCATCATATTGTGTGATGTGGAGCACTATTCCAAGGTTGTGAGGGCCATACGGTCCTAGGTTCGAGAACCTGTGGAGGCGGTCAGGCAGCCAGTGGACCGAGTGCGTGTCCAGTGCTGGTCGGAGGAAGATTATCACGCCCTCCAGAAGTTCTTGCTGAGCTTGAGGATCCAGCATTGGTCCTACGAGCTGGGATTGGAGAACTGGTCAAGGTCGTGGTGAAGGGACTTCTGACACGGACAAACCCTGATGACATCTAGGAAGAGCTAGTGGAGATGGGATTCCCCAAGAAATCCATCAGCCAAATGCTTTCCCAATGGAAGCGGGATGAGAAGACTGGAGAAAGGCAGTGGTTGCCGAACTTTGATGTTTCTCTGACGCCCGGGGAGCATACCGCAAGGCTGTACTCCATATCAGGCCTGTGCGGGCTCCACGTCAGAATTGAGAAGTACAAGTCTCCAGGCAGCCCGGTTCAGTTCAAGAACTGTTTCCGGTTTGGGCATTTGCGGAGGGATTGCCACGCTAACCCTAGGTGTGGGTTCTGTGGTGGTGATCACGAGAGGGGTGGGTGCCCGGAAGAGAGACGATCTCCTCTGAAGTGCCTGCAATGCTCAGGAACTCATTCCTTGGCGTGACGGGGCTGTCCCACGTACAGGTCCTTGCGGGTGGCAGGGAATGTGCGTGCCTCCAAGGGTCAAGAAGGAAGGACGGATGGGCTAAGGGAAGGCCAGAAGCTCTCAGGGCACTTTGCGGGATGGATGGCGACAGTGACTCCAGCTCCAACACCAAAGCCACTGGTGCAATCTTTCGACAGTGTCCTGCCAGAGAGACCAACCCCTCCACCTCAGGCCAAGGAACCTGCCAAAGCCACCCTACCTGAACCGGTGGCATCCGGTACTTACCTTTCGGTTGAGAGCCCACCCAACAACGCTACTCTCACTATCCCAACCCCCACCACTCCCGCAACCATCACCTCTACCCCTACCCCTTTGCACCCTTCCAACCCTTTCCTACCACTCTCAACTCCTACCCTTGTTATCCCTGCCGCCCCCACACTCGACCAATTTCCCACACCTACCCTTGAGGATGATACCGCAAGTTCAAAATTTGCATTGAGTTACTCAAGGCTATTCCGGGACTGGACCCATGGGATTTTTCATCGAGTCTCTTGAGGAAGGTCCAGGAATCTCCAAGGAGTAACCATGGCTACCTGGCCATGAAGAATATCATGCTCTACCTGGTCTCTTATGGCAGTACACCTGAATAGGGGACCACAAGTGCTGAAGGGGCTCACGGTCACACTCTGGAACGCCAATGGAGTCGCGGGGAAGAAGGCCGAGCTTGAAATTTTCCTGGTAAAGCATAGTGTCGATGTAATGCTGTTGGGAGAAACTCACTTGCGCTCCGCAATGAGATTCTCGTTAGCAGAGTTCATCTGCCATCGGAGTGACTGAGTGGGGGATGTGGGAAGGCACGGGCCGGCAGTCCTGGTCCGGATGGGCCTTGAACATCACGTCATCACACTTCCTCCCTTCCAACACGTGGAAGTATCGGTGATCCAACTGGTGACCTTGACCGGCCCAGTGCATCTCATTTCTATTTACTTCCCTCCCTACCGCCGGTTCGACCGGGCTACGAGGGCTGACATGGAGAGGTTGCTTCGAGGTACCAAGCCTGTTTTAATCGGCGGTAACTTCAACGATAAGCACCCTTTATGGGGCTCTAGGATTATATGCGCTCGTGGTGGATTGCTCCACAACTTCATAGATCTACTCGGCCTGGTGGTTTCCAGCCCTCCCACCCCTACCCATCTCCCTCTCAATCCCATTTGTTTCCCAGACGTCCTAGACTTCGTTGTCTCAAGAGGGATTAGGAGGTGGTTAGAGCTAAAATCTCTAGCTGAGCTAGACTCGGATCTCAACCCCGTTCTTGTGAAACGGGGACGCGTGGTGTCCTTTAAAGACCCCTCCGAAAAACCCAACCTAAAGCGCACTGACTGGGACAGGTTTACAAATGTGTTGAGAGAGAGGTTGGGACCCACCCCTACCTTTTGAACAGCAGCAGAAATCGATCGCGGTGCGGAGTTCATATCTTCCACCATCAAAGGGTCGTTCGAAGCTTCGACGCTGAGGCACCGTCCTAAGAGGGCGCCACAGGCTTCTTTGCCTGATTATATCCTCAGGCACGTCCGGGAGAAAAATTGGCTGAGGAAGGCTTGGCAAATCAAGTGGGACCCGGCAGACAAGGACAACTGGAGCCGTAAAGCCCATGTGGTTCGGGAGATGGTCCGAGAATATCGGAACAGTGTCTGGGAGGACAAGATTGAGAGCCTGCGCTTGCAGGACAGGTCCCTGTGGCAAATTACGATGAACTTGATGTGGGTCCCCGCACCAAGTCCGCTTATAGTGGGTCGTAGTAGGGTGGCCAACTCCAACCGGGAGAAGGCCGATGCTCTTGTTGAGCACTTAGAGGCGCAATTTGTACCGACTGACAACCAGTCCAACCCGGTGCACGTTGTGCATGTGGCTCAGGTCATCGGTGTGGTCTTGTACAGACCTTAGGATGAATCTGAACCCACGGATGCGACAGAAATGTCGCGGGTGATAGCCGCTCTAAGACTAAACAAGGCCCCCGGACCCGATGGTATTAATAACGCGGTCCTCAGAAAGCTGCTCCTGGAGGCGATTAACTTCCTCGTGGAGTTAGTCAACGCCGTCCTGTTCTTAAGTCACTTCTCCAAGCTCTGGCAGCACACCAACGTCCTCTGCTTTCATAAACCGGGCAAGGACCCGGCACTAGTTTCGTCCTAATGACATATCAGCTTGCTTGACTGTCTAGTCAAGTTGTTCGAGAGACTACTACTGACGAGACTGACCCGACGAGTGAACGATGCGGGCATCTTGGTGGACGAGCAGTTCAGCTTTCAGGTGGGACACGCTACGTCTCACCAACTCATCCGGCTCGTGGATCAGGTCACGAGGAACTTCAACATCAACAGGCGGACTGGTGCTGTCTTTCTCGACGTGGCAAAGGCCTTCGACCGTGTTTGGCACAAAGGTCTCCTTTTCAAACTCCTCTCCCTGAACCTGCCCTTCTACCTAGTTAAGGTTGTTCAATCTTATCTATCCCACCGCACCTTCTCCACTAGCTTTGAGAATGCTACCTCCCAAGTCAGAAGCATCTGGGCTGGAGTGCCGCAGGGTTTCATTGTGGGCCCGGTGCTCTTCAGCCTGTATGTAAACAACATTCCAAAATCCCCAGACACCAAATTGGCACTGTAGGCGGACGACAAGCCTCTAGTAGCGGAGTCATGGCGTGGGAAGCTGGTGGAGAGGTGACTACAGACGCATCTGGAGGGGTGACCACCTGGAGGACAAGTATTAACGTGGAAAAGAACACAGCAGTGCTCTTCACATGGAAAAGAGAGCTCTACAGGCCGGCCCCACTTCAGCTCTTTGGATAACAGATCAGATGGGTGGACAGTGTTAAGTACCTGGGACTTACGCTGGACTCCAAACTGACCTGGAGATGACACTGTAACGAGAGACTCAACAAGGCGAGGCAAAGCCTGGGAATCCTTGGCCCACTGCTTAACAGGCCCTGTCAACGAGGAACGGTCTGACGCTGTACAAGCAGTTGCTCAGACTGATCCTTGACTGTGCGTGTCCCACTTGGGGCCACCTGGCAGACACGTATATGAGGAGGATGCAGGCGTTCCAGAGCGTGTGTCTGAGGATCATTGTGGGTGCACCTTGGTATGTCTGGAATGAGACTATGCATCGTGACCTGGATATGCCTACCATCAAGTACCACTTCCGGGGACTGACGCAGTCTTTCTACGCCAAACTTCCCGGTGCCGCCAATCCTCTTATTTAGGGGCTTGGGAACTACGTCATCGACACTGGTGGGTGCCATCGACGTCCCAAAACCCTACTCGGTTAATCGAGATGTGACAACAGTGATTGGGAGGATCTCACCCAGCCCCCCATAGAGTAGTGTCTCCGCACGTAACTCTAAAAACCCTTATTCGGTTTCCTCCCTATTACTAATAATATGTTTTCTCTGTTTCTTATTACAGATCTTCGCGAAACGTGACAACCTGTCTTTTTATTTGCGAACCATATGGTGCGACCAATTGGTCGGTACGTGTTGGAACTTGCTCTCGTGCTCCCCTTAAGGGAGCATCAGAGCATGCCATTCGACTATGACTTTGTCAGTCTGTCACTGCTGCTTTCGACATCGCTGTGCTTTCACCTGTCAGTGCTGCTGCCCGTCAACACTCACTTAGAGTGTATTTGCAGGTGCAACAGTGGTTAGATAATCTTCTCACACCAACAGACTGAGGCTGGCAGCTTATTGGAAAGGTAAATATATTAATAAACTGAGGCAATTCTTTTTACATCTTTATTTATTCGATCTAGATTGATATAATATATTTTAAATAAAATTGCAAAATTTCGAATTATACGTATTGTTGTGTTAAAAGGAGCTTGTTCTTTAATGATGTTTCTCCCACCAACCCCAGGGGTGCAGGCAAAGTGATAGACAACAAAGTGATTGACACAAGAGGACAAAGTGGTAGACAGCAAACTGCTAGATACGAAGAAATGACACGGACCAAGTGATCGACACGAGCTGGACCATGTGATAGACAGCCAACCGGTAGACAAAATGAAAACAATTATTTGGAGGCTGGGCGGGTCAATTGGCCGACACGACTTGGACCAACTACTAGACAAGCTCATGTATAGGAGTACAAAGTGATAGACAACCAAGCAGTCGACACGAGAGAACAAATCTGTAAAAAGACCAACTGCTAAACACCCAGAAACGACATGGACCAAGTGATCGACACAAGCTGGACCATGTGATAGACAACCAACCGGTAGACAAAATGAAAACAATTATTTGGAAGGCTGGGTGGGTCAAGTGGCCGACATGACTTGGACCAACTGCTAGACAAGCTCAAGTATAGGAGTACAAAGTGATAGACAACCAAGCG
>CABFVX010000738.1:39557-83727 GCA_902151425.1 Timema shepardi | reverse complement strand
ATATTCAAGAACTGTTGATATTAGCATGTGCAGAAAACAAAACTCTATGTTTCTATAGAATAAATATTTGATTTATTTTGGCCAAAAGATGTTTTGTGCTATAAAAACTGCAAAATGAATGCACTAAACTCGCTCTCACTAGCACCCCGCCTTAAAGTATGATTTTAAAATTTATAACAAAATGTTTGTCTCCTTTCCTCAGATCCGATAACTCGTTTCATTCAGAGAAACATTCTTTATTTTCAGATACCATATTGTATGTATCAAAACCTATTATTTATTCGAAATTATAACAAAACTAGTGTTAGAAAATATATTTTAAAGAGTGCAATGTGTAAGTAAATTATTAAAATTAAAAACACGATGGTTTAGGTTTATACACATATAAGTGGACCTCACCCTTTTAGGGCTAGTTAAATCTAGGGTGTCGGAAGGGAAGCAATTTCTAGGAAGATCCAGACCATCCTTCAACACAACTTTCTAAGCCCATGTTTATCACTTTGTTAGTTTTGAAATAACATGTCTGTCACTTGAGCCACTCTTAACTGGATTCATCTCGATGTTTGTCGAGCAGTTGGTCCTCTCGTGTCGACCGCTTGGTTGTCTATCACTTTGTACTCTTATACTTGAGCTTGTCTAGCAGTTGGTCCAAGTCGTGTAGGCCACTTGACCAACCCAGCCTTCCAAATATATTTTACAGCTTGTCGAGCAGTTTGTTGTCTAGCAGTTTGTATGGTGCCCAGCCCCAGAGCGAGAAAGGCTGCGAACTCAACTGCGAATGTAAGAAGAACGTGCTGGCGTGCTCTACAATGTGTCGCTGTTCAGGAGAAGTGTACAGCAACTCCCCTTCACCGTCACCGTCACTATGGATAGTGAAGAAAACGCAGATGGCCTAATTAATATATTTTGAAAAATAAACTCTGACCTTAAAGTTTTTAATGAGGTGAGACAATTATGTGTGTTAACTCTAAGGCATTCACTTGCGGATGAATTTAACTGGGAAACGAGTGAAACTCATTTTTATTTGTGCCTTGGAGGCTAATTTACTAGGGGATTTTTTGAAATTTAGAGTCTTCTAACATAAAAGTCAAGCCTTGGACCTTAGGGGGCTTTTTATATGTTGTACAGTATGTGGTTCTGAGTCGATTCTGAAATTTTCAGCGTTCCACTAATTTTTTCCTGCTTTAAAATAATTTATAAATACGGTACTTATGGACTTTTTGAGTTTGTGGTCTTCTACCAAATAATCCAATTCTTGGACGTTAAGGGACTTTTGATATTTTGTAAAGAATATAGTTCTGAGTCATTCCTGAAATTTTCTGTCTTCTTATAATTTTTTCCTGCCTTAAAATAATTTATTAGTACTTACTTGTCTTTTTGAACTCTGGGATCTTCTGCGATAAAAGTCAAGCCTCAATCTTTTGGGAACTTTTGATATGTTGTTAAGCATATAATTCCGAGTCAATACTGAAATTTTCAGCGTTCTTCTAATTCTTTCCAGCTTTAAAATAATTTTTAGGTATTTATGGACTTTTTGAACTTTGGGATCTTCTAAAAAAAATGGTGTAGGCTTGGACTTTAAGGGTCCTTTGATGTTGTAAGGCATGTAATTCTGAGCCGATCCTGAAATTTTTAGCTTTCTCCGAATTTTCTCCGGTTTATTTTGTAATTAATTATTCTGGGCTATATGGGCCATAATATAATCTGCTTGTCATTAAATCCAGGCGAAAAATCACATAAGTCAATCTTTGGACTTGTCAAAATCATAAGGGTTATTAGTAGAAAGTAGCAATAATTTAACAAGTTAGGGATTTTTGGTCAACTTTACAGTTAGAGACTTATTTTAGATACCTTGATCAGTTGTTTTCATAGCATTGGGAACCGTGTGGTAATAGTGGTCATATATTTACCAACCAACGTAGGAAATCATATAGAGTAGACCTGTATTATACTATATTGAACACCTTTCTACCCTTTATAAATAATGTGGCACTTAGAATAAAAATCTGCCATTAAAATATACAAGTCAATACATAAAATAAATGCTAACATTTTATTGTTAATTCACGATACATAAAAAATTAATGTAACAATAAAAAATCAAGTGTTTGCTAATTATGTTCTTAGACAAAATTATTCAACGCTAAGCTAATATAGAAACGCTTGAAGTGGTTTTCCACATGTGATAGCCCCCATCTTATTTCCAGGCAAATGTACAGTACATGGAATTCAGTAGGCCTCTTATAATGTGCCCTTAAATTTGTACGAGCTTTAGATATTTCGATCGGAAAGTTAGATACATATAATAATATGTCTTAGGGTAATTAGAAACACGATTTAAAAAATTCTATCATCATTAAATTACCCTTAAATATTTTGTCCTTGTAAAAGAAACATGTTTTTAACAATGATTTAAAACTCTCTTCAGATATAGATTTTGAACAAAATTGTTAAAGATATTTTAATTTAATTTCTAATTTTTAAAGATCGGTCCTCAATAAACTATCATCGAATGAGGATAGTGTTATCTTCTCTGCACCAAGGTAGTTCCTTACAGCTCCGTATTGACACGTGTCTGAGACCACGTGGAAGACACGTATGGGGTGAGATCCTCGGGAAGGGTAGCGTTGTCTAACTCTTGAGCTAGGGCAAAGTAGCGCTCTCTTAGGACGTGCGCTGACCTTTTAGGTTGACGTTGACGGGTGAATATGCCCTTCTTGTTTCCATCGACTCGGGTGATGCCTTAATAAAATAGGAAAAAAGATAAATTTTTATTCGGTTAAAATATCAATCGAGTAATGATTTTTTTAAATCAACATTTACATTCAGATCTTAAATCCGAATTTGGGGCAGTATCAATCAGATTTAGGGTAGTATGCATGAACAAGGCTCAGTGTTGTGTTTAATGCTAGGACTAGCGTAGTTATAGTCTAGTTTTAGTGTTCAGTCCTAGTTCAAGACTTAAGTTCTACTTGCGCTCTGATGTCATTTTTTTTTGGGTCAAATTACCATTCACGAATGCTCAAATAATTTAATACACAAATGTCACCATCCCACTAAGACTAAAACTCCCTACGTCAATAGCACTAGAATTTCATTAACAATATAACGCCACTAACATTAGAAATCCACTAAGAGTAAATCTTCGCCAATACTAGAACTTCACCAGCAATAAAACTAGACTAACGCTAGAACACCAATAATACTAAAAAAACGCTAAAACTACAATAACGCTCAAACAACATTCAGCCTCGTTCTTGCATACCACCTCTAGCATGTTTCTTTGAGATCGGTGCCAGTTGACAGTAATTTGAGCAATATTAGGCTTATGAGGAATGAAGTCACATCGATTTGTAAATTATCCTAGGTCAAATGCGCTTTTGCTTGAAGCGCTGTTTCAACTGCTTTGAGCCACTGTGGCGAGACAGATGCCTCCTGATTGATCAGTGACACGAAAATGGGAGTAAACTCCAAGATGTAGTAAACTGGTTTATATTAAAGAAGAGTGTATGGATCAAAAGGAAGGGGTAGGCCATGTAAGAAGTGGCTAAATGTGGTAAATGAATGTGTGTAAAAAAAAGAAACATTAAACATTTTTAGAATAAAAGTGCATGTAAGACTCGGTGTATAGATGTTTTTGAAACAAAGGGAGTATGCAGGAGAGTGTGAAGAATGTTAGTGAAGATGGATTAAGTATGGAGTGGTTTTCTTAGCTATATGCACAGTTTATTGCCTACCCCCATAAGGGAACGACGTGATTATGTATGTATGTATGTATGTATGTATGTATGTATGTATGTATGTATGTATGTATGTATAAGTTGTTCTGTTATTAATTAATATTTAACACCGTGTCTTACTACCCGTTTGGGTTACACGCTTTAAGTACTAACTACGCCGATGGATTAGGAATTGGGAAGGTTGAATTAGAGGAAATGAACCCGCATTTTCGTGGAGGGAGAGTTGAAAACCATTTAGAGAAAACCACCCCAGTTCACCCGACCAAGATTCGAACCTCGATCTCCCTGGCCTCAGCAGTAAAGCTCAACACGACAAGCCTGTTAGCCAACTACGCCACCGAGGCGGGTTTCTGTTATTCAATTATCAGTAAATATATAGGTACGGAGGTAGGTGGGAAGGGTTTTTAAGAGCAATGGACATATTGTCCTAGATTAATTTATTCTGTAACTTGTGTATTGACAAATAAATTATATAACCATGCTAGTGATTACATGGTCTGAGGTTTCAGTCTTTCAATATACTTGACTGTCGGTAATATGGAGGTCGAGACTCTAATCTCATTCGGTTGCATTTGGAGTGGTTTTTTATTTTGATGCGGATTTAATATCTTTAAGCAAACTTCATAAATATTCCTGAAACTAATTCGTGAATAACTGTGGGGTTAGTCATCATCATCATCATCATCGTAGTCGTCAGCTTCCAGCCAAGCCAATGTCTAGGTCTGTTTGTAAGATAAGCATTCCACCGCTTCCTTTCCTCCCATCCCATCTCTACCTCTACCTTGGTCCAATCCTCTCCTAGATCCTCCACACTCCTTTTCACTCCCTTCAGACACCTGTCCCTTGGTCTTCTTCCTGGCCTTTCACCCTCCACTTCTATATCCAGCATCCTCTTGGGCATCCTCTCCCTCTGCATTCTTCTCACGTGGTCATACCACCTTAGCCATTTCTTCTCTATCCTGTCCTGGACTGGCTCTTCCTTTACTATCCCTCTTACTCTCTTATTTCTCATCCCGTTAAGTTTTGTCACGCCAATTCTGATTCTCAGAAATTTAATTTATTCGCCTGCATTCTGCTTCAATTCTGTTACTTTATTACTTACGTTTCTGCATCGTACGTCAATATCGGTAGGTAGTAAGCATTGTAAATCATTCACTTGCACTTTCCGGGCATATCCCTGCTCCAAAACAGGCTTTTCACATTTATAAAAAATGCCTCAGCTCACCTTCCTCTCTCATTTATTTCTCTCCTGTTCCTTCCACTCTCCTCTGCAATATTGCCCAGATACTTGAAACTTTTTACTGGCTTCAATTTCTCCCCCTTCATTGTCACACCAGCTGTATACTTGTCCTTCTTCCTTGTCATTATCACCATCTCACTCTTCCTTACATTAAACCTCATTTCATACCGCTCCACCACTTCTTCTCAAACCACCAGCAGCTCCCGTATTTCTTTCTCCTCACTACCCCACACCATCAGGTTTTCTGCAAACACCACTGCTTTCATCTTTCCCTCCCCAATTCCTTATAATTCTTTCTTCATTATTCCATCCATCACTACAATAAACAGTAGTGGTGAGAGTGCAATAGCTCGCTTCAGATCATTCTTTAACTCAAAATATTTTGTCTTCTCCTCTCCCACTTTCACACAACTCACAATACCCTTGTAAATATTCCTCACTCTGTATACTGTCTCATCCTGTAATACTTTCTTCCCCGGTGATTTCCACACTCTTCTTCACATGCTGCCATACGGTATTTCAACATCCAAGAAGACGATAAGCAGACATTTTCTGTACTCATAGTGACACTCTTGCAGCTGTCTCACAGCAAAAATAAGATCCACTGTTGACCTTCATGGTCTGAGGCCATATTGCTCCTTTCTCAATCCTCTTTCTACTATTCCTCTAATTCTTTTCTCAAATATTATTTCATACACCTTTGCACAGTGGCTCATCAAGGTGACTCCTCTGTAGTTTCCATACTTCTTCCTGTCTTCTTTCTTAAATATGGGTATTATTATTCCCCTCTTCCAGTCTTACAGTTTTCTGGTACTTTACCCTTGTTCCATATTGCTCGTATCACTCTATACAACCACTGTAGCCCTCCATCTCCTGGTGCTATAAGCAGTCCATCGCTACTTAATCACCTCCTGGTGCCTTTCTAGGCTTCATACTTTCCATTGCTATTTCCACCTCCTTCCAGGTTGGGTCCCTCAAACTTTCCTGACTAGTGCTCACGTCACCCTATTTATCATTCCCCGTGGTCTCGTTAACGTTAAGCAGGTCCTCAAAATACACTCTTCACAATTTCCTTAAATCTTCCTTTTCCACCATCACATTCACATTCCTGCCTATGATTCCAATCTCTTCCCGTCTATTTCTTCTCTTAGTCCTGACCATTCCATATAGTATTTTCTTACTATCCACATTGTCCTCCAACATTCTTGTCCACATATCCTTCCAAATTTTTATCTCCTCCTCCACTAGCCTCTTTTATTGTTTTATATTCTTCCTTCGCCTCCATTGTCCTCTCTTTGAGTCACTTACTTAAGGCTATATTCTTCTTGGTTACTGGTTCTTTTATTCTAACATTTCACCATGGTGATTCCTTCCATCTCCTCTTCCAATTTTTCCGTCCACACACCTCCTCTGCTGCTTCCACCAATGCTACCCAGAGTCTCCCCCATTATTCTTCTCTTATTTTGGTATCATTCCTTGAAAGAATGTTCCCAGTTCTTATGTACTTCCTCTTTCAACTTACACGCCTTTAACCTCCTCTCCTAGATTGCTGGTGTTTTTCTCTCTTTCCTTCCTGTCAGGGTTGCTACCAGCAACCGGTGGTCACTGTCTAGGGCTTTATATGTAACTACCTTTACATCTGTCATATAATTCCTCATTTGCATATCTACGAATATGTAGTCCACTACCGACTTCCTTGACCAATCCTTGCTGTACCACGATATATTATGACTTTACCTCTACTTAAACAAAGTATTTCCTATCAACAAATCATTACTCTTGCACAATTCCGGCAGCTCCTTACTCTCCTTATTCCTAGTTCCCCAGCCATCAGCTCCTATCACTTCTTCATACCCTTGTCTATCCTTCACAACATGAACAATGAAGTGTTAAACATACTTTTTAAAATAAAAAGCTTAGCTATTGCTACAATTATATTGACCATATTGATTTAATACAAATCTAATCCGCAACGGTTGTCATATGGTATAATGCGTCACTTTCAAGTTAGACCAGATTGCTGATTACAGGGAAACCAGGGTTTGAGTCCCGGTCAAGCGTACTGAAGGTGTTTTCCTAAATGGTTTGCCACTCTGCCTCCCGCCTATTCGGGCATTATTCCTAGATAACTTTATTTTCTTCATCATTATTTAGCTAGCGTGAATTGTAGCTAAGTCTACCTTGTTGAGTTTGAAAGTCAGCGAAGCACCAAATCATCTCCCCCACAAACCATCCTTCTCTTCGCACGGTGTCAAAAGCTTCGAAATACTTGGACATGAGCTTAGCTTGGTAATCTTCGGACCAGATAGTTTCTGGCAACTAAAACAAAACAAACCATAATATTATTAAATAGTGATTTGTGAGAGGATGGTAAATGTTTGTATTGTGTTTCATTTTCTACTAGGTGGGTCCATATTCTATTTGATGTTCTCAGTGGCAGGGCGTGGAATGTTTCATTGGCAAGTATAGCTTATAAAAACTGTACCGATTATATGTTCTTAGCCTCTTGTTCCCAGTTGTAACAATCTTCAGTAATTTGGGGCTAGCACTGGGTTGGGGTTGGAAATTCATTGGTTTGTCTCACTCTCCCCCATGCAGTACAAGGGTTTTCTGGCTCGTCTGCAGGATTCCTGTCCGTAAATCGTAGCAGAACGCCTCCTTGTGGCGTCTTCTGGGCAAGGTACAAAGGGTTTTCCTGAGGAATGTCTAAAACTCTCTAGAGGTCATCTGTGGGGGGGAGGGGTAATTAGGGGAGAGGAGGCTCCCTTGGCTCCCCACAAATAAAGTGGCTGTCAGCCGGTACCTTCGGGGAAAACTTGTCAAGTATCCTCCACGAAGTCTTACTGGGCAATTTATGCTTAAAGCCCTTTAGAGAAATTCCTAAGGCTAGGTGCCTGACCTACAAGGACCCAAACGGGGCGATATAGTTAAACGCTCATTTTAGGGTGGTTGTTTTGATAGAGCTTTAAGGCCAATATTAACATATAGATTAAAGCCCTCTTTGAGTAAGAGTGATTCCTAAGTTTTGTTGTAATTCCCTGACGTTTGCACCCAGCATTCCCGGAAAGAGGAGCCAACTCCTACCGCTGATGGAAGTCTGGCCAAGACGGTGGAGTTTTCGTAGCTGTCCGGTGAGGAAAGGGATCGGGGGTAGACATCGGGTTGTTGGTCCCTAAATTATCCCCTGCACGTGTTACATGCGTGTCTACGCTTGGAGGACACAGCCATGATGGGTTAGAGGAGCCTCGAAAGAGGTGTTTATTCCCCCGATAGGGGCTGCCTGTCCCAATACGCCAAGTGAGTGTCCACCTTGAAAAGGTAGTGGCACCCTGAATCATAATATGGGTTCTGCTCTACATACTGCATGTGAGAAATAATTTTCGTTAATGTATGATTAATGAATGTTTTACCTATTTATCATAACAACACAGTTCCTCCTAATACCATGTAAAATAGCAAATTTTATCTTGGCAATAATCCACGCCATGCCATTGTAATTTACACCATAGCGTAATCAAGTAAGTGTCAGCAATCTATTATTATTATTATTATTATTATTATTATTATTATTATTATTATTATTATTATCATTATTAGCACCGCGTCTTACTACCCGTTCGGGTTATACGCACTTACGCTAATATTTAATGGTAGGGTGATTGTGAGATGAAATGGAGGATCTACAGTTTAACGTGGAATCCAAACCACGGTGGAGGCCTGGCATTCCCCACATTCACAAGATGTATTGTCGGAGGTGAAGGAAGGGTTTGGTAATCAGATAAATTTGTGCCAGGACCGAGGATTGAACCCCGGCCGCCAGCACAGAAGTCTGAAACCCTACCCCTAGACCGTCAGGTCACCTGTCAGCAATCAAAGAAAGACTACAAACTGATAACACTATAGCCCTATCTTAAAATCTATAATATAGGGGAACAAATCAAGAGTAACCAATCAAGAGAAGATTACAAACTGATTACACTATAGCCCTATCTTAAAATCTATAATATTGTGTAACAAAGCAAGAGTAACCCATCAAGGTAAGACTACAAACTGATTACACTATAGCTCTATCTTAAAATCTATAATATAGTGGAACAAATCAAGAGTAACCAATCAAGAGAAGACTACAAACTGATTACACTATAGCCCTATATTAAAATCTATAATATAGTGTAACAAAGCAAGAGTAACCCATCAAGGGAAGACTACAAACTGATAACACTATAGCCCTATCTTAAAATCTATAATATAGTGTAACAAAGCAAGAGTAACCCATCAAGTCAGACTGAAACCTGCTGACACGATGATCTTATCTTATAAACTACATCATAGTGGAACCAAGCAAGTTACGTTTGACACCTTTCATCGTAAAGAGAAAGTAAAATGGCCTACATTAAAAGGTCACCATATTTATACTACAGTTACCAAAAATTACCTTTTATGTAAAAAGTGTCAATTGAAAAATACTTGTATTAACATAAGAGTAACTCTAGTAAAGTTCTGGGTTGCCAGCTGCTAAGGTCAGCAAAGATTATCACTCACCACATGGAGCCCGGAGAAGGCATCCGCTCCATACTCGGTGACGAGCACGGGCTTGTCATGCATAGAGTGGAAGCCACGGATCCTGTCCAGGACGTTATTGGTGATGGCGTGGAGCTGGCCGGTGTTGCTGTACCAGCCTGAGTACGTGTTTACACTGATCACGTCCGAGTATTGCGCCTGGAAGGAGGCATGCGTGCACTGATAAGACGAGCTTACACGCGCTAAAGTCACGTCAGTAGGTTTTTAGCGTCAAGCTTAAGTTGATTGATTATCCCCAACTTTTGAAGATTGTTTCCGAAATAAGTCTCAGGTTCTGGACTAATTTTGACTCCAATTTGTTAAAATAATTAATGCTAAATAAATTGTATATGGATTAGTTAAAATGTTTTAACCAAGTTGAATAGTTTTCTATTTTATTATTTATTTGAGGTATTTAACTTGCACTTTCTGAACCGACTGATTATATCAGCACACTATCTATAAGCTAACTAACTTAAATATAGAACAAACACAACATCCATCTTTTGACCATTAATTCATAACTGTTAAAGAGGAAACCCACATTTAACCAATTATATTTTTTTCGGCCATGCCGGGAATCTAACCCTGGACCCTTAGATCAGTATATACACATGATGCTGACTAAGCTAAATTGTTGGACTATGTCAGATGATAAAAAGTAAGTAGGCAATGAGTATTTATCACTCATCCTGACTTTATTATATGCAACTACTCATTATAGACTTAATTTACTGATGGAACGTGAGGCCCACTTTCACAAGTCTAGGAACGTTAGTAATCAGGATTATTGATTTTGGGATTAAAACAATCAACGATAACAATAATTCTGAGAAATGAGATACATCCATGGTAACGTACTCACACACACACACACAAACGCGTCTCATCGAATTCGTAAAATATTTCCGAAATATTTGGCTCACCGCAAGTTCCCCGTCAGCTTCTGAATTGATAGCTTGGGTAGCGCCACGAGTAGTGTCCAGTGATCTGACGTGGTCATAGACTTGTCTGAAAATAGAACAATAACTTATAATTCAGAGGTTCACAAACTTTTACAAAGTAAAATTTACATGACATTATAATACACTTAAAGATAAAATAAAAGGGGCTAGAAATGTTCTCACTATATTTATTGATATACTTCAAGTGTCATTAACATATTAAGAATTAATATTGCCTTTGCATCAGCGGTTCCCAACCTTTTTCAGATGACGCTCCTCTTGTTAGATCTTCAAATTCCCCCCTTTCTTATCTTTGGGATGGTTACTAAATGTTATTTTAAAAAGTCTGGTTTTCTAGTAGCTTTTTTATTTTATATCAAATTCAATGTAACACTGGCAGCATAAAGTACCAAAATAATGAGTGAAAATGAGTGGGATGGCCCGCACTGCTTTGTCTATTATTTCTTGAATATTTGGTTTGATGTTTGACAGAGCTCACTTCAAATTGATTTCCCTTTCATATCAAGTCTACAACGCTATTTAGTTTTTATGAACGTTGAAAATTAGATGTGTTGCACTTGGCCGGAATGGTAACTATGGGAGAGGGCAGAGAGGTGAATAATTGGTGGACTAATCGAAGGGCTTGAAAATAAGAAAATGAATACGCAAGAGCGTTTTAATTTTGGCTGGTCAACTTATAGATAAACTACAAGTGGTAGGCAGTATTTACATTACCGCAAGGAAAAAATATCTTATTTTGGAAAAGGGATTGAAACTAAAAAATGTCTTCAATAATTAAATGATTTTTAACGTTATTTTCTAATGGTTTTATGCCCCAACCCCCTCCCCTCCTTGGAAGAGATTCACATGACCCTGGTTGGGAAACGCTACTTTACAGGGTTTACTCGTATGCTTAACATTGAATTGGTATGCCTGCCTCCGTACTGATTGACCGCCTAAAAGTGAGTGTCCTTCCCAGATCGCCCCACGGGATTCTATTCTAGTTCCGTGGGTCTCCAGAAAGGCTACACTAATTACAAGTCAGCACTGGACGCTTTCTCTTTCGAAAGAATTGTGTCAAAGGCTACAAGTTCACTTTTTTTTTTTTTAATAGCGTAACCCGTTGGATGATGGTGGTGGTATTTTTAAGGGCTATATCTTTTAGAAATACTTGCGTTTTCTTATGCCATAGTAATAAACCATTAACTAAACCAAAATAGTGTTCTCTTATCTAGCAAGAGAGTAAGGAAATTAGGTAAAAATGGCTTACTCTTGGGACGCGAGCTTGGACATGTTGTTAGTAAATATGCTTTATTATATTCCTCCACAGCACTTGGCTGAGACTATGGTTTTATAGTTACTCACTTGAAATATATTTCTGCCCCAGAAGAAGTTGTTGCAGCTTCGTTGGCTACCGACCACAAGATTACAGAAGGTCGATTCTTATCTCGTTGAATTAACTGAGTGAGAGAGGAGAGGTGATTTTCAAGCAGCTGTTCATGCCAACCTCTGAAATTAGGCATTTCCTTAATAGTATCTATATCTTTAAAACAATCATGGACAGGGATTTGAACCGTGGACCTTCGGTCCAACGCGTCAGTCACACTATAAGCTCGACAATTAGCTTTGGCCGTAACCTATAGTAGTCTCATCCAGAGGACACATGTGACTTCTGTGAAGTCTTACGTATTCTGTGTTTAAAATATAGCCACATATTGAAGGGGGAAAAAGTATACCTTGAATTCATTATGAAAGGAATTTTGGATAATATTTAAGAAAAACACTTTTTTTTTTCAGTCAGCTATGTTTATAAGTGAGATAAATGGGATATTTAATCCAATTTTCAAAGGAAGGGTTTATTTGATGGTCAGAAACGATACTAACTGTACTTCCACGTATTTATACGTCAATTCATGAAATCTGTGGATGCAATTTTTCAATAGATATTATAATATAAGCTAGCACCAATAAGCTAACACCTATTATAAAGTTAAAATTATATCAATTTTGACCGAATGAAAATAAGTTTGTGTTTTTCTCTCAAACGTCATTAATATATATATATATATATATATATATATATATATAATTGAACTGTAGCAACAATTTAGTTGCAAGGCACGCCACTATCAGTGACTTTCTTAATACCTAGTTATAAACATATCCTTACTTTGCATCAACAATAGGGACCTCATCAATGATGACAATGCCTTGGCGGTCTGAGAAATCCATTATCTCCTCGGCGTAAGGGTAGTGCGAAGTACGATAACCGTTGCCGCCGACCCATTTGATAAGATTGTAATCCCTTGTCACTATACTCAGATCGAGTCCTTTGCCCTTGAACTGTTACAGAGAGCATACCGACGTCAAAATGTATTTACCATTATTATTGCCGTATACAGGAGAGGGGAGGCGGAGTGGCTTATTCCTCTTTACCCTCAAAATTATATAATTAATTAATATGAAATAATTCATAGTAGATTATATAAAGAATTAAAATTTAATTAATATACATTAATTACTGATATAAGTACTTTAATTAAATATATCACCAACTTCGGTGGCCACATGGTCTAAAGCGCTGCTCTCACATTAGACTAGACTGCAGATGACGGGGAGATTGAGGTTCGAATATCGGTTGGGTGTAATGAGGGTGGTTTTCCAAAATGGCTTTCCATCCTCCCTCTAATCAAATGCGGCTACACTTACTATACATATAAGCTTCATCCTTAAAACCGTTAGCGTAATTAGTATATAATCGTATAAACCAAACGGGTAGTAAAGCGCGGTGCTATAAATAATAATTAAGGATATCTGAAAATCATTATTTTCTAACGAATGTCGGTGATTTGTACTGTAAAAAATATGTATTATTGTTCCAACTTTTTAACAATTATAGAAAGTTCTATAAATTTAATTCTTCTTATTCTATAATAATTGAAGAGTATAAAGTAAAAAAGGGGGTAGACACACACTACACACGTTTTTAGGACAACTTTTATATCTCAATACCCAAAAAGACTCTAGAACATTCTTTTCTAATTAATTTAAATATGACAGAGACCTCCTTTAACAATAATCTAAAGTGTATTAGGAAGGTCTCACGATTGTCTAACAGATGGTAGCACTAACTCAATTTGGTCTAAAATTAGACTTTCCCCCTTTTTATCTGTATCCTTAAATTGTTCCCACTGTCTGGCAATTTTTAAATGGCTTTGAAAGAAAATACTAAGATTAAAATACTATACCAGGGGAGAGAAAGTAAAGTATTAGAATATCCTATTATGGGTGACTATAATTTTATGATTTAAACTTACGTCAGAGTCCTCATGTTTGCCGAAGCCTCTGAAATAGAAAGGTTTGTCGTTGATGAGGAGACTGGTGCTATTCCAAGAGACGGTCCTTACACCCACCGGGAGACGGTAAATGTCCGATTCTTCTAGTGTCAGGTTCACCTGAACAAATAAAATAATATATTTTAGGTATTTACAGTAACTTTCAGAGAACTGCAGCTATTCGCATCAATATTACAGATGCCTTTGTGAAGCAGCACTAGTCTAGGTCTTCCATGTACCTGCAGAGTATACAGATAGGCCGGGTCAGGATGCATCAGGTACGGCCACCACAAGTTCACGTCTGGAATACGTAGCTCTCCTTTCGCCCCTGAAGACGTGGCCACAATTTGGTCATCCCTATCGTAAAGTATCAAGGTGATGCTGAGATCATCCGTATCCCCTGAATCACCAGCGTAGACAATCGTGTATTCTACAAGACCTGGAAATAGTTTAAGTGCACATCCTTTTAACGTAAACCATGTTAGTGACGGCGTTAAGAGGCTGGTTCAGAAATTAATAGGCATTTACAATATTCATTTTGTTTGTTTTATTAGTTCGTTTAACAGTCCTTTCGGTGGTCAAATGTTCTAAGGTGTAACTCTATGCCTTTGATGGGGATCATATTCTGCTCAGGTGAACTGAGTTGTTTTTTTTCCAAAATGGGAAGTAAGACCCAGTGTTCTTTAAAAACAAAATATAATAGCTACAAAGAGATATCAAAGACTTAATCTAAGCGGAATTATTAATGGTTGTGTCAGGGCTTGGCAATCTTTCGCCTTGCTAAATGTTGAACAAGCTTTACGTAGCCAAACCAGCCACTATCAGCAGTTTGTTTTAGTATCATGCCTTACTACCTGTTCAGACTATGAGTACTATATGTACTAATTATTCTAGTGAGTTAAGGATTAGAAAGGTTGAATTTAGATTAAGTGTATCCGCATTAGAGTGAATATATAGAGGGGGAAACCATTTTAGAAAAAAACCTCAGTAGCCCAACCGGGATTCTTACCTCGATCTCCCCGTCATCGGTAGTATCGATTAAACTGTGAAAGTAGCACCTTAGATCATGCGGCCACCGAAGCAGGTAATTGTCAGCAGTTACTAAATCAACAGTCTCGAGCGAAAACCATAATTTTTTGTTCTTATCATCCTATATTGCGCGTATTTGCGAACAAACAATTAGTAAATATGTCAAAACTAGAGAAGCGGAGAGCCTACTCTGGGACATTAATACTCCCAGTTTTGTCCATAGTGAGGAGAGGGAGGCCTGAAATGTCGGAGTAAAGCTTGATTCACACGTTCGCCAAAAATAGAGAACAGAATCTGCTTGAATAGCATAGCAACTCACATGCTGTGTGTTGACCTATGATGCATCGCAACACAAACTCAAACAGCTGATTATCAACATATTTATTTTCTAGTGGGTCGACATATCTTTAAGATAAGCCTCTCGATGGATGTTTTCAGATTAAATACTGTGTCATGACACAATACAATACATGGTTACACACACTTTACATTAACGGGCTATTACTAATCTCCACACAACGCCCAACGAAACTGTTTGCTTCTGGTTGTACATGGAGCGGGGCGCGGTAGTGACACTTTAGTAGTAAATACTAAGCGACGCCTTCACATTAGTGTATAGAAAGGATGCTGGAATGTATGTGGAAAACCACCTCAAAGAGTGCCTACTCCGTCAACAGCTGTGAATGGCGAGTCTGCTTACATTGAGAGGGGGGTTACACCTTAACACATCCAACTCTTCCCTCACTTTTAAAAACTAACATCGCCTTAGACCGTTTTGGTTACCGCTGAGATTTATATGAAATTAATGAGCTAACAAATTTAAGTTTTACACTTAGTCGATTCTTTGTTGCGTTCCTTCAAAGGGTCAGTTAGGGCTTAAAATATAAAGTTCATTCTGATTACAACATTTAATTTCTCCGTGTTAATCTCTAAGATTTAAGAGCTATTGTCATTCGAATGGGCTTTATATTTTATAAGTTCGGCACTTAAGGTCTCCGGCCTATGGAATGAGAGTAAAGTTCCTAGGGAAGATACTTATTGTTAGTTGGCTATGATGGGTTGATGCAGGTTTCTTAAATAAACATACCTGTTTGTGATTCTATGTTAGTTATCACGGATATGTCATCAATGTACACCTCCGGTGTGGTGTAGAGTGTCACGGGACGGTCAATTCCCGCGTAATGGAAAAAGTCAAAGGAATATGTCATGAAGATCTCCGTAGTGTTCTGGTCACTGGAAACATTAGTAGGTAAATAAAACACTATAACTCAAGTGTAATGTATCAATTGTTTTAAAATAAAGGTAAATCACAGACAAACCAATAATAATTGTATTTTGAAACTGTAAATACATTCAGTTAGACTAACATTTCAATTGTTAAAAGTCAATTTGGCCATTTTATGAATTGGGCAAATGTCTATCCTTTCTGTGAACTGGCTTCTTCGCTTGTCCACTACATAAACAGAGGGGGGGAAAAGATGACTTTGGTAGTACTTGTAGAATTCTAGTTCATAAACTGGGAGTATACAAGTGCTACCCATGTCATGAACTGGCTGAGTTTTTGTCTGGTCCGTGAAATGGACAAGTTAAAGTTAAAGTTAAAGTTAAGTTAAGTTGGTTAGTTTATAATTCTTAACCTATAATATCTGACAACTAATTATAACTAGCCTGTATTATTTAGGACAGTAATTTCTAGTTCATTAAATGACCAATAGTGCACATGCAATTTTTTCCCAGGTCGTGAAACGATCAATAGGAGAGGCCAGATCGCGAAATGAACAGAAATGTTCTCAATTCATGAAATGGACAGTTTCACTAATGGTGTGTAAAATAGACACCGTCTCATCAGCAGGTGCTGCAGTTGGCATCGTAGATCCTACAAAGAGTCAAGGAGGGTCTACAGTCCACACGGAGCAAATAAGGAGGCAAGTCAAGTGATCAGGCTGCTTGGTGGATTTAATAATGATAAAGTAACACAAGCAAGTGCTGTTCACATACAGGCAAGTATTTCAGCCAGATCCAGTTGTAATCTCAACGCTAAACAGTTCATACTAACACTAAAGGGATTACAATAACACGAAACATAGCCAAGGCTCCACTTCTACGTGCCGTGGTCGGCTAAGACTGTCTGTCTATAACATGTTCAAACGGTCAAGCTTTCATTTCAGACTGTTCGAGCTGTAACCATACGTTTTTTTAACCCCAAATCTTACTACCTGCTAAGGTTATACGCAGATGCATTAATAACGTTAGTAAGATAGAGGTGAGAAAGGTTGAATTTAAAGGAAGTATACCAGCATTTGCGTGGAGGAAGAGTGGACAATCATTTAGGAAAAACCACCCTCAGTACAACCGACAGAGATGTGAAAACCGATCTTCATGTCATTGGCAGTCTAGCCTATTTCGGGAGTGACGACTTAGATCATGCGGCCACCGAAGCAAGCTTTAAGTAAAGTTTTCATGTGATTAAATCCCAGGGGAATGGGACGTATTCTTTAACCCTTTGATTTTAATATTAAAGTATTAACATAATAAGCTGGTCTATCAAAGCTCCTGCGTTAGTTACCCATTCAACCATCAAGTGCTGTATTTGATACTTAAGAGTAGAAATAAAAATGGAATCGCTGTCAATGTTTGATGGAAATCATTTGATAATGTTTCTGTTTTTAACGTCATTAGTATAAATTAAACTGAAGTGCAAACGCAAGCTTGTATTACCTCGAAAACATTAATTTTATTTAGGTATATGGATTTTTTCTAAAGAAAAAACAAATTTAAATTGTTTCAAAATAGTTAAGGCAAATAACGTCCACCTCACAGCTTTACTTGCCCCGTTTCAAATCGTCTTAAAATCCCATCTCTTCTTCGAACCAAAATAAAAGCTAACGTTATGAAAACACCAAATAGGGTGAAAAGTTTATAAAGAAGACTCACGTCGTGATATTCGTGACTCCCCCCTGAGGGATAGAGGACTCGTACAACGTGTTGTTGACTGCGACCGTGATTAGGTTGGTAGCGCCGTAGTTGACTCGATCGGTGACTTCCACCTTGAAGGGCAAGTGTCCTATCTCGTGCGTCACAGCGTGCTCACCATTGACAAACTGGTATCATCAATGGCACGGGGGAGGAAAAAACACATTTTCATATTTTTGTAGTGTATTAGTTTAAAAAAATCAAGGTCGGGGTCAGTTGCGTGACGTGATGTGATTACAAGGTAAAGGAGCTAGTTTAAACTGTACCTTCCTGTGAATTGTTCTCATCAACCAGTAGAACAGTCATTGGTAAGGCAGGCCTACCAATGAAAATACATTCTTATATGTAGTGTATAGAACGGAGCCTATATGGATCAAATGGGGACAGAAGAGTGGGGGTAGGTGGGTGTAAAACATACGAGGGTTTGATTATTAACTGGGTGTAAAACATACGAGGGTTTGATTATTAACTGGGTGTACTGGGGAAACTTTTCCTAAAGAGTTTCTTACTTACCTTTTAGGCAAAGTCTTCTACTATTTCACTTAAATTTACTTTTCTCATACATCTCTTTTGTAAACTCCAGTTGAAAATCTAGAACATCAAATAGGGTAACTTTGCGGCTAGTTACGGTCGAACCTGATCGAACTTGGTTGGATTTTTAACTATATTTAACCAGTTTTAACCAGTTTCCAGTGAAATTTGCCGTTAGTATAAATACGGCAAAGCCTCGACGGATAGTAAGACGTGAAACACAGAAAGAAAAAACTCAATTGAAGCTAAGGTAAGGTAATTAAAAAGGTAATTACAAATAACGCATAGTCTTACCACAATGGCGAGGTAAGTGACACTTCCGAAACGCAGCCAGACTCTTTTGCCCTCCCAAGAAGACGGGACATAAAAGTTCCGGTCATACCACACCACCCCGACAAAGTCCCGGACTTCAGGGTCCTGTGTGATGTCGTTGTAACTGGCAGGAACAGGCATGGGGATCACATCCCCGCTCTGAAACGAGAATACACGACCTTCAAAACACCTTGCTATCTCAATGGGACTGAAAACAATCGACTGTCTCGAAATAAGACATCACTGACACAAGCTGGTTACATAATTGAAAAACTTAGACTTAACAACATTACGTTGTTAATTTAATGTGTGAACTTAAGATAAAAATTTATAAAGGCTAAAAACCAAGTGGGGTTTAATCGTTCCTGGGAGGAGCTGTCTGTCAGTAGGAGAACAAAGAAGGGAAGAAGAAAATACAAATACCAGTACAATTTGTGTGGTTACTCTCTTATTAAATTAAATTCAATTCACAAATATTCATTCTATGCTGTTTTAACAGCTATTGTTCGTTTACCAAGCATTTAGGCCTCAATGATAAACCTAAAATAAGTGGATTTTTGCACTTTTCCGCATTGCAAATTTCAACTTTTCAACTATGTTTACAAACGTATGTACTGCACATGTATTTACTTTTCAGCGTTGAAAATGTCAACTTTAAAGCTATACTTATATATATTTATATAAACAGGATGGGACGTAAACAATTAGGCGATTGCTGAAGAAAATGATGGACAACGTGCTGAGGTTTGTCTGACGTCCGGTGGAACTCATCTGAGTGACATTATCTTCAAAAAGTGAAAAAAGTAGTATTTTATTTAGCTAATGAATATTTATTTTTCAATTAAAAAGTGTTAATTTTCAAGTTACTGATCGTATAATTATTTCATCCCCATATTAAATATATATATATATATTGTATACATATGTGACGTGTATACATCTATATATACATATGTATAGATATATAAAACATACTCGTATATATGTATACATATATAGTCATAGAAAATAGTTTTATATTCATTTCAGTAAACACAAAACCCTTGTACTGATGAAGGTTTTGTCAATATTTAAACTTAAGCGCAACATCAGATAGGCGATATCTCAGATACAGACAGCCCTCTTAAGAATCCGAAGTATGGCAGGCAGTGCAGTAAAATACGATTATTGTAACCTTCATCTTGAAATATCCCAGTTTTGACTTGACAAATTTCTTAATGACATATTTTGGCTGTTGCTTAATCTTTTAACTTGAATACCAGAAGCGGTATCCAAGATTGATAGAGAGGGCTGATTTGTTCTTCGAGTTACAAGTTGCATTCGTAGATCCTTATAGGTTTTGTTTGAAATTTTTCTAACATGAAATTGTAACACATGTATTTAATCTGTAAGAGAATATGCACAGTCAGTGTGATTTGGAACTTTGATAGGAATGAAATTGATTGATAAATTTGTGAATTTAATTTTTGGACAATGGCGTGTTTGTACTTTTGGGGGAGATTTCATTTTATTGTGAGTAGGTAATGGGTTGGTCAGTGTTTTTACTTTAGTCTCTTAGCCAAATTTTGATCTTTTGTGATTTTTTCTCTTGATCCCAGATTTGTTTGAATTTCATTTTCATGCTAGTCAGCTTTTTCGTGGAACTTTAGTTTTCTTTCGTAGTATATGCCTAGGAGTGTTTTTAATTTTGAAATTTTATGCAAACTGTCATTCTGTTTCGTATGTCAAGTCCTGAAACGACTCTCTGGAGTTTGCTAAAGTGTTTTGGCTAACCATTCGTGAAGAAGTATTTTTCTATAACTGTTTATATTCTGCTAAGGATAGAAGATAACCTGTAAGCCATATTTTCATGCAATTTTTATATGTAAAAATGGAAATAATATGATTGCTGTAGGGCAGGAAACGATCGATCAAAAGTATTTAATACAATTTGAAGCAGTCAAATATTTAATTTAGTACAAAATTCACCCCTAGATGGCATCACTGTATATTTTCAATCTTTTCTTTTCATTGGCTGAAAGTTTATATTTTGTAATGTTGTAGGGGAAATAAAGTTTTTACATTTCTGACCTGTAAGTAGGAACATATTTGCTGCAATGTCAAATTTTTAAAAAAGTGGGGAAATTTTACATTAATATTAAACTTTGAGCGAATTATTTAACCAAAATAATGCACTTTTTTTTTAAATACAAAGTTTCCCGCCTTAATATTTAATTGTCAGCTGTTAGAAAAATGTATAAATACCTAAATATAATTTTCTTCAATAATCACATGTATTTTATACATAGACAAAATGGCAGTTTAAGAAAACTTTATTACGAAGCTAGTCTCAAACAACTCTATTTTAGACACGTGCTTTTATAATTGCTCGTATTCCGATACACACAATTCTGCCATAGTTTAATGCAAATTGATAAATCCGGCCTAGCTAGTTCAATATATTTTCTTGACTTGAAAACGGAAAAATCAGTGTGCTGTATTAATATTAGATTTTTTCGTAATAACTTTTTCCATACTTAATTAAAATAGTTGAATTTTCGATTATCCGAATCACTCTTGTCACGAATCACGTCATACTGTCAATATTCTACTGTCTTGAATAGTTTACATTCATCTATTAAAAAGTGTACGAATATATTACACATTTATAAGTAATTTAATATTCTAGCAAATGTCCCATGATTGAGTCACTATCTTAAGATTTTCAGATATGAAAAAACCATGAACAATAAAACACTTCAGAGTAATAGGTTGTTGACCCTTACGTCTATTTCAGAATAACAAGCTTATTAGCACCTGCCACTTTAAAATAAAATAAAAATAATAATTATGGTTTTATGGCATTTAAAAACGACTATACGAATAACTATTATTATTATAGTCATGTTAAAATGCCATTAATATATTTGTCCATTATCATGAGGTAGTGTTAAAAAAAATTACTCTCTAATGAAATATCTTTTTCAAAACTTTGGTTCGATGTTTCCCTAAGCTGGAAATTAACATGTTAAATTTATCCATGAATTTTATATTATAAGCCAAGTATTTAAAAAAAACTCAGTAAATTCAACCGAGATTCGAAATTCGATATCCCCATTATTGGCAGTCCAGTCCACTGCGAGAGTAGCGCGCTAGACCATGTGGCCGCCAAAAGGGTCTCAAAATGTTCACACAAGATTTGGGTATAATGAATTAAGGGGCTTAACTAGGTTAGATACTTTTACGAACTATGTGTGGATATAGCCCATGTTAAAATAAATTAGTCTACAGTTTAATTCATTGATCACGAGAGAGTCAAGGTTCGACTTCCAGCCATGTCTACTGAGATGATTTTTAGTAAAAAAATTAATCCTATATCTTCGTCTAAGGAGTTAGGAAACACTTCCTCTGAAGTATATGTTACTCATTCCTTCACTATTAGTGTAAAGTTTCAAGTAGCCCAAACGTGTAGTAATACGCGGTATATATGAAAACTGTTTTTTTATTACGTATGTGCTTTGCTTCTATACACTTGATATTCACATATATGCATGTTTAGAATAGCGATGAGTAAGGTATAGTTTAAAGAAAATTTACCCACATTTTTATCGAGGGAGAGGAAAAACACAACCTCAGCATTGCTGGACAGATTCTGAACCTACATCTCTCCGTCATTAGCAGTCCATTTTATAATGAGAGTGGTGACCTGGTGGTCTAGGAGTAAGGTGTCAGACATCTATGCTGGCGGCCGGGGTTCAATCCCTGGTCTCGGCACAGATTTATCTGATTTCCAAACCCTTCCTTCACCTCTGACAAGATGTGTATTAATCACAACTTGTGAATGTGTGGAATGCCAAGCCTCCACCATGGTTCGGATCCCACGTTAAACTGTAGGTCCTCCATTTCATCTCACAATCACCCTACCATTACACATTAGCGTAAGTGCGTATAACCCGAACGGGTAGTAATACGTGGTGCTAATAACAATATAATGAGAGTGACAACTTAGACCAGGCATTTATAACCTTTTTCCGAATAAGGGTAGACTAAGTTCTTGATAAAATAATATAATATTGCGCGTTTGGGCTACATCCTCTCCATGAAGGCTCTTTCCGTGACCCGATGAGATGTGGTCATGATGATAGTGAGTATGAGGGCGAATACCGAGTAAAATTAAACCCAACTTAAGACTAACTTGCCAGACCCTGGTGATTTTTGAGGTGGTTCCCCGCTCGGAGAAAAATACCCAAGGCACCAGTTTGGAATCGAACTTGGGACCACTACACCACGGGTCCGGTTTCTTGATGAAGTGATCGTGGGCCATATTTGAAATTTATAAGACCTAATGCCCAAACATGGTAAAAACATGAACGCATAGATATTTACTCTTAGCAAATACATGTAAACATAAACAAGTAACATTAAACTTGCAATTGTCGGTGACCTGGCGGTCTAGGGGTAAGGTGTCAGACCGCTATGCTGGCGGCCGGGGTTCAATCCTCGGTCCCGGCACAGATTTTATCTGATTACCAAACCCTTCCTTCACCTCTGACAATACATCTTGTTAATGTGGGGAATGCCAGGCCTCCACCATGGTTCGGATCCCACGTTAAACTGTTGGTCTTCCATTTCATCTCACAATCACCCTACCATTACACATTAGCGTATGTCCGTATAACCCGAAAGGTTAGTAAGACGCGATGCTAATAATAATAATAATAATAATAATAATGATAATAATAATAATAATAAACTTGCAATTCTGGAAACGGTATGCAAATTAGCGAGTAATTAAATCAGAGCCAGGAACCTAATTTGTTGTTTATATCTTCAATTTGAAGTGTTTCAATTGTAGTTGGTGGGCTGTACAGATATAGCTCGGGGGCCATGGGTTGGACATTCCAGCCTCATATAATGTGACCACCAAAGCGTGTGACCAACTTGCTCATGTGAGAAAGTACTACCCGAACAGGAACTCAACCACTTCGGTGGCCGCATAGTATAACGCACAACTCTCGTGATAGACCAAACTGCCGAGGACGTGGAGATTTGGTTTCAATTCCAATTCAATTTGGGAGCACTGAAGATGGTTTTCCACTCTCACTTCACGCAAAATATGTGTGCACTTCCTCTAAATTAAACCTTAATAATCCCTAATCTGCTAGAGTAATTAGTACGTAGGCGTATAACCCAAACGGGCAGTAAGACGCGGTGCTAAAACAAAACATAGTACTCACCTTCCTGAGTTCCTGTGAGTACCACTCATCCGTGAACCCCTTGGCCGTGTCGTTTACCGGGGACAGCCGGAAGTTCCAGACGCCATCCAGAGAGTGGACCTCCCTCGACTCGGACTCTCTGGGATAGAGGATTCCCACGGGACCCTCCTGCCCGGATGCGGGCAAGAGTGACCCCAAGAACATCCCCCAGACAACCAGTGTGACCAACATGTTCGTTATATTGGCAGATATCAAGTTGTGGCTCTTATATAGAAACACGTGAAGATACCGCGACGATAGAGCTTTTTGTTAGACGAGATAAGAAAATAGTAATACGGTAAACTATTCAGTATTTGAACGGATTTTTGCTAAGATTATTTCGGATAGTGGAATATTTTGGGACCCGTAGTAGCATCAGCTTTACAGTTGGTCGCTGTGGTTTGGGACATTGATTTTAGAATAGTGCTTCACGCGAGGTGATTTTCCACGTTTTCTCTTCTTGTGAATGCGGGTGCATTTCGTTTAAGATTAGCTCCTTATCCCTGTCCTTTAGTTCAAGTCACTATTGCAATTTATTTAAACTAAATTGAGATACATATTCAGCATAACTTAAAGCGGACAAAAAATTACACAAACGTTAACATTTAATAAATTAATGTAGGCCGAAGATAAATCTTATTTTTATATTTGCCATTACTTCGAGTATTATATAGTAGATCCAATACTAAATGACATTTAATGCTATAACAAACATTAGTGATCATCTAAAATCCCACTACTCAACGAATATTTCAACCAATATAGGCTAAATTTATCTTAACGACGTCGCCTACTTTGAAATTTTAAAGATATTTTGCAAAGCGGGTTGCATCTGAACTCTACTCACCTAAGCAGTCAAAGCACTATAACACTTAGATGTCAGCCGTCTCGGTGGCGTAGTTGGCTAACGCCGCTAGTCGTGTTGATCTCGACTGTTGAGGATGGGGAGATCGAGGTTCGAATCTCGGTCGGGTGAACTGGGGGGGGGGGAGGTCCTAAATAGTTCTCCACTCTCCCTACACGCAAATGCGGGCTCACTTCCTCTAATTCATCTTTCCCAATTCGTAATCCTTTAGCGTAATTAGTATTTAAAGCGATTAGCCCGAACGGGTAGTAAGACGCGGTGCTAAATAATAATAATAGTAATAAAAAAACTTAGATGTCAATGTACAAAATAGAAAGAAAGGTAACAATTGTAGAATCTCACCCTGAGAGGGCTCTTGTCTATGTGTGGATAACCCTTTCCCTATTCCTCTGACGAGTATACATAGTCACTGTAATATTTGCGCCTTGAAACGTTGAATTGCGTTTTATTTTTACCCTTTTCTTGTTTCCTATTCTAGTTATACATATGCTACCACGGACTTTTTTAATCTACATCTTGACAGGAAGATTCCTACATACCTTTTCTTGACTAAGCCAAATAGCATAATCTGTGGGGGATTTGTGAAAAACATGTTTATAAAAAACACTTAAATATAAAAATAATAATTTTGTTACAATATATGACTATTTTTAGAATTATTTAAGAATTTGTGGTTTTTGTTTCAACGTTATATCTGTAAAACCCACTTAGTAACACGTAAACTCACTAACACGGGGAATCTTATCTTGACCGGCCATGACGTCACCGGTAGGCAACGTCCTTAATAATGAAGTTATGAACCTACAATGGGTTTTTCACAGCACTTTAAAGGAAATTATTACATTTTTATTATTTAGCACCACGTATTACTACCCGTTCGTTTTATAAGCTTAAGTACTAATCACACAAATGGATTAGGAATTGGGAAGGTTGAATTTAGAGGAAGTGAACCCGCATTTGCATGGAGGTAGAGTGGAAAACCATTTAGGAAAAACCCCTTCTAGTTCACCCGACCAAGATTTGAACCTTGATATCCCCGTCCTCGTTGGTCTAGCTCAACACGACTGGCGCGTTAGCCAACTACGCCACTAAGGCGGGTGAAATTATTACAATGAGCTATCATTTTTTTTTCCTAGACAATATTTACAGATAAGGATTTTCCCATCCTGATCCACAACAATGGAAATACCTTGTAGTTTAATTAAGAAAGCCAAGAATAAGCCAATAATAGTAACGTTATACAGTATACATTACTCGATGGGGAAATAAGAGAAGAATAAAAACACCTAACCAAATATTATAACATCCTCTCTTACAAGAACATACAATATTTGTGAATATAATAGTGAATGTTCACTTACCTTAATTTTGGATATCATACTCGGACAATCTTCGAAAACCATTAGTGGAGGACCGCCATCATCCAGAAGTAATATTCGGCACCACAGATGTTGCTGCTGCGGACTCGCTGGACTCAGGGAATGATTTATTATTTATTTTATCTTCTAAAAGGGTTTGACTCAAAGTTTAAATTATTTATATTTAGTTGTTTGATAATGATATAAACTTAAATATTCAATCATCTGGTACTATATTTGATTCGGGAATTCTCGTGTACGATCGGAATGAATCTGAGATGACTGGAAAAGAGTGGGTTCGAAGTTTCCTTAGTCGTCACACAGATCTCAGTGTTCGTGTGGATGAAGCATTGTCATTTGATAGGGTCAGGGGGTTGTCAAAAGAGATCTCTAAATTTTATAACAATTTATCTGATTTATTATACAATCTATGTCTGTAGGAAGAGCCATCACATATCTTCAATTGCGACGAAAGTGGCCATCAGCTCATTTAAAAACCAAGAAAAGTTATTAGGTCCATATTAAGCCAATCAATAACATACTACCCCACTGAGATAATACTTCTGGTACTTAGAATGGCCTAAATATGTATAATAATTGGTGAAATGGGTGTTTCACATTCCATGGTTAAATTGATAATCAGGGCACTGGGTATTGTGTGTTTTAGTCTATTTTGCAGGTGATATGGCTATATAATTATTCGTATAAGAAATAACTTTTTCAGTGTGCCTTTTCAAGATAAAAAAGAAACAAAGTTTGTGAATTTCATATATAACGTCATGGCTTGTAGACTTTAGTAATCAAAAGTATGCAAGGATGACGCAACCCTGATAATCGTTAATGTCAATCGGCTCACATCAGCGCACGTGCATCAAGTCATATTTTAAAAACAGAGATTGCTTAGCCAACTAGCACGAGATACATTAACTTGTGAAGAGACTATCCTACAGCTTAAGTCTCTGTTCAGTACAGAGGATGGAGCCCCTCCAAACCATATTGAAAGTTAGAGTTATATAACAACCGCGCTTAGTCGAGCAGCTGTGTGGTATACACTAGTCAGAGTTATAAAACCACAGATAGGTCAGGTCGTGGAAATGCTAAGTAGGGATATTGACAGAACGAGGACCTTTTACTAAACTCTTTCAACCTGTTCTAAAACCTCGATCCCATTTATACTCTCTTATAGTGACAAATATATTTCAATAAACGAGATTAAAACGAACACCACCATTATATTCCACTGCCTGACCCATCCCGACAAATAGGCCCATGGGTTGAGGGAGTAGCAACAATACTTATTATGTATCTACCAGTCACGTAGAACCAAGGAAACTATCAAGTGTATTTAAAGTGTTCATTTTTAATTATCAATAATGTATTTAACTCAAAATTATCTTCATTTATTTCACAATAATTTTTATGAAACATGATAAGATAACATCTTAACAAATAGGAGGATTTTCATTTTAATTCACAACTAAATGGTTGAGGGGGAGTTAGAGTAATAATACGATGGGAAAGGTATTTAAAAAAAATACAAACATATAATATTTTATCAGTATTCACTGTATATCACATGACTTTACGTATGACATATCACAAAAAAAAACTATATCGTCATATACTGGGCTATAATCAGTCTTACACCATCAAGGCCCTTAAATCCCTAAACAAAGAACTCTGAAACCGTTTACAGATCTCCCATTAATATATCACCAAATCCAGACAGGCTCCTAGCCTTCACTAAAAGTATCCAAATTTCCAAAAATTCCTGGGAGTGCACTATTCTAAATATCTGTTATAGGAGTATAAATTATCAAAAATTCTCCAAACAAAGTCCACTACAATAACTTTTAGAAGCATCCAATTTTTTAGCATTAACTGTGATAGAAAAGGGTAGAAAGTCCTTAAAACCATTTTCGTTAATTGCCCTCCCTCCCCCTCTCCTCTTATACAAAGAGAGTTCCACCACTACGGTATAAAAAAATTGTTCTTATTTTTTAGGGTTAGATAGTAAGTCATGTTATAAACTTACAATTCTGAAACACCCCCACAAATTTAAATTCTCCATACGCCCATGATAACGTATTATTTGTGAATCTATCATTACTTGCATCCATATAGCACAATTATACTATTGGATGGTATTTAATATTTTGAGCTAATTTCTAAGTCATGTGTGGTGTTTATAGCAAGCGCCAGTAAAATATCTTGGTTAAATAATCTCAAGTTAATCATTTATTTGGAATATACACCAAGAAAAATGAATTTTAATAAACCATTTATACGTTTAATAGTTATTTAGTCAATATCATCATTGAAATAATACACACGAGATTTAAAAGACAATATGTTGTAATAATATGACTCGATCAAATAAAATATAGATTTTAAACCAATTTATAAAATGAAAACTATTTAGAAAACAAACAAGTAGATTGCATTGTTTTGGTAACACACCATTTTAAAAAAAATAACGGCCCACTAGTAGAAATTTATCCAAACTGTTTTCAAATTTGCTATAAATCTACAACCAAATCACCTTTCAACTAGGTTTTGTAACGTACTTGGGGAGGGTAGGGGCATCAACCTTAGAAGGTAATTTAATATGTGCTCTCTATCAATGTACTCTTCGTTCAGCCCGAAAGGTACCTAACTTGCTTTGCTTTATTCCACCAAGGTGTAGGGCCTAGTTTATAAGATAGGGTCATAGAATAGTCCATCCTGATAACTTTCAGGGTAAATGGAAAGAACATGGTATTATTACTTGCAGCTCAAAGCACATGTCAGTTAAAACAAAGGCCCTATGTAGTATTTTTTTTTAAAGTTTGAAAAGCATTTAAGTAGTATGATTGATGTTATTAAATGCATAAATAGTAATAATACATAAATCTATAGCTCATTTTAGGGAAATATTAGCCGTTACTCATGTACCGTTGCCAGGGGATGCCCGAATGCATAATCGTTCATCCTCTCCGTCCCCGTGGTGTAGTGGTCAGTTAACCTGGCTACGAACCTATGGGTCCCGGGTTCGATTCCCAGCCGGTTGCTACCTTGGGTATTTTTCTCTTAAATGTAACTATCCCGACGCTCAACAGGGGTTGGTAAATCCGGCTCAAGTGTTTCCACTGGCTCCACACCTTCTTATTCACTATCACAATCACTTTATCTCATTGCGAGTACGTGTGGATAAGGATGTGAAAAAAATATCGATACTTTTCTAATATCGATATTTTCCTTTCGATACTAGTATTTTATTCACTACTTTTACTGATATTAGTACTTACACTCCGGTATTGGATCGGTATCGAAAGAAACAATTTATTTTGTTAACTTCACTCATGCTGGGATTAATTGTTTACTACGGTGGTCTTTGGAGGAAGAATCAATGACACGGTGATTGATGACCAGTCTACTGCCCCTTCCTTTATCAATGAGCACGCTCATCACAAACTAAACAAAATAAGCTTTTGTAGAACTAAATTAACTCGAGTCACCTCAAGCAGATGAAGCAGGACATGGCGTCCATTCTCCTATTGTTTGTTAATAGTTAATAAACCTATCATGATAGTATGTAAACAATGAATGTAGTAAAAAAGGTGACCTGGTGGTCTAGGGGTAAGGTGTTGGACTTCTATGCTGGCGGCCGGGGTTCGATCCCCGGTCCCGGCAAAGATTTATCTGATTACCAAACCCTTCCTTCACCTCTGACAAGACATCTTGTGAATGTGGGGAATACCAGGCTTCCATCATGGTTCGGATTCCACGTTAAACTGTAGGTCCTCCATTTCATCTCACAATCATCCTACCATTACACATTAGCGTAAGTGCGTATAACCCGAACGGGTAGTAAGATGCGGTGCTAATAATAATAATAATAATAATAATAATAATAATAATAATAATAATAATAGTTAAAAAATGGCACCTCCCAGAAGTGAATTATGGAAGATTTTCAAGAAGTTGGATAGCACAAAAGCATTTTGTAAAATTTGTTCTAAAGTATTAAAAAACCATTATAATTTTCACTGTTTAAATAAATATGGAAATACAATTTTGATGCCAAAGTTGAAATTATTATTATTACTAGATAAGAAAAATATTTTTACAGATTAAACTTTCGATACCGATATTTACTGTTATCGATACTTTTATATCGATTCTAGTACTGTATCGATAGTTTCTTCCGATACTTTTAATGAGTACAGTATTGATACTTTTCTTTCGATACCACATCCTTACGTGTGGACAGCCCCTATAGGTGTACCCTGGTCAATGCTCTGTGTCCCCAGAGTGGTGGATAGTCTACATATAAGGCAATCACGAGCTAAGTTTACCTAAATGACAGCTCGAAATGTTACTAGAAGTTATCCCTAATATATCACTACGCCAACAGCTGACATCTATCACTTTTGATGACTGTAATGAAAACAGATGGTAATATATTAATGTGATAGTTAACCACAGTAATTTAGGTCAATATTATTTATATATTTATTTGAGGTCGGACACAGAGTTTATTTATAGTTTTATTCCCCTTGAAAAAATATTAACACTACTTTCACAAATACTTCTAACGAACATAGCCTCAAAATGGCGACTGACGAATTTAAACCATGTGATTGAACATAACGGTAAACAAGTTTTTTTACAATGGTGTGGACACGCAGTTGATGAAAATACTTTATTCAGTTAAATATTTCAAAATACGATAAAATAATCATAAAATCATGTATTGTATGTAAAAAAGATGACAACAATTTTCTCTTTTCCAAGTAAATACGATGCCTGTATTAAAAGGTGTGCACTATATTACACAAAATCAGTAACGTTCCAAAATGAAAAATAAGTACTTTTAATTATGTTTAAAATATTGTTTCGAGTTGGACAAAAAGAAATTATTTAAAAAAATGAAATAGTATGAGAAAACTTAAGTTTACGTTATTTTAAATGTAATATATAACAGGTAATTAAAGATATTAACATTTATAACAAAACTGTGATCTTTTACAAGTGTTGGCAACCCAAAACCTAAACATATTATTTTCAAACTGTCAGCCAGGTAAAAACCTATCGTGAATGGAATATACAGGTGACAGCTCTAGATGTCATGTCTTTCCCGGTCAGTAATACCATACACTAAAAAAAAAGTACCGTTCAACCTTTCGTGGAGGTTCACTCCATGTCCCGATGAGAAGAGGTGATAATGATAGTGAATATAAGCCCAAGCAACCAAAACCTGGTGACCATGGGAATTTATACCCTTTTGAGAAAAACCTCTCGGTACAAGCCGAGAATCGCAAAGGGGCCTCGAGGTCAGCAGTAGGACGCTCTGATCACTATAATACCGCGAGGCTGGTTAACGCATATCTATCAAATGACAATAATAACTGTTACTATGGCCCGCCTCGGTGGCGTAGTTGGCTAATGCGCTAGTCGTGTTGAGCTCGACCTCTGAAAACTGGGAGATCGAGGTTCGAATCTCGGTCGGGTGAACTGAGGTTTTTTTTTCCTAAATGGTTTTCAACTCTCCCTTCACGAAAAGACGGGTTCACTTCCTCTAATTCAACCTCCCTAATCCATTAGCGTAATTAGTACTTAAAGCGTATAACCCGAACGGGTAGTAAGACGCGGTGCTAAATAATAATAAAAAAACTATTATTATGGTAACAAAACACTTTATCAAAGTTATACCGTGATGCTTTGAAATGTTTTTAAATAAGGGCATTGTTCTTGTTCTATATCACGTGTTTAGTCATATTATGTTTAAATAAATATACTTAAGTTGATAAACCCTCACTATTGTGATGATTACCAAGTACTTAAAGATTGTTATTGATTTGTTTCTCTAATGATAAATTGTTCAACACAATTGTTGGTGTGAAGTCCAAACTAATAAAAATCTTGAAGATGAAAACAAATGAGCTAAATAAGCCAAGCACTAGATGCTATACACTCTTATAACTTAGATAAACGTAAAGTGTGTATTTCTTTGCAAACCATGATTGCAACTTTAATGTTTGGAGGGGTGTTCCTCTGCTCCTTTTCACCAATATTTGGAGATATCAGTCCCGGTGGAATCCTGTATCCCCGGGAGTCAGAATCCAGAGAGGTTCGCTCTCTAGATGGTGTATGGAACTACCGGCTGTCGCCTATAGACGAACCCGCGCAAGGACTGACCCAGAAGTGGTACCAACAAGAACTGAGGAAAGTAAGTGATATCCAAAATAAATGAGAAAATATCAAGGTATAGGGGAAGGGGGAAAGATATTCATAGTTTTGTTTCAAATTTCTAGCATATTTAAATGAACCATATTAGTAATTTTACAACTTTATTAATGAAACGTGAAAATTAAGATTTTTAAAAATAAAACCTCAATACAAGATTATATAAAGGGTTATTCAGATCTCTGGGTAAAAAAAAATCACATAGTAGGAGGTGGCAAGACAAGTATTTTCACGCAGGGAACTTGGAGTTGGCTACGCCAAATGGTGGCGTTAAAGGACGTAAAATTTTGTTCTTGCACCTGGGAGGGGAGGGGGGCCTTTTAGTCAACACATGTAGCATGCATGCCACGCAAACCAAGGCAGCATACAAGTCTTTGGAAGAATGAGCCATTCCTTATGGGTACCTGTTGTTAAGCAATTCAATGCCTGTCACTAGTTATATCTACATCACAATCCACTTGCGGTGTGCTGAAGATTTATAAGTGGCCTACNCGCGATGTGAAAAAGAGCCGGCCCCCCCCCCCCAGGTGCATACATTGTAAGATTTTACGTCTCATGGCGTCATCAATCCTAAGTTAATTACGGTGAAATGCTTGTCTTGTCACCTCTTAAAACCTGGATATTTTTTACCTGTAGGTATGAATAGCCCTGTATACAGGATGATTCAAAAGTCTACACACAGAGGGAGGGTGCCCAATTTGAATTTTATATGGATGTCATGTCATTATTATGTTATTTTCAAACTTTGCTAGTACCGTGGCCGATATTCATTTATTGGTATATGTTTGTGAACGGTCATGTCTCTGTTAGGTCATGAAGACTTCTGGTCCTTCGGGAATTCTCACCGAGTTTGACAATAAAGTCATGTGAGATTTTTCTTCCTGGGGAGTGTATCTTGTTGAATTCATCGGCAACAGCTTCTTAATCTGGGCAAGATAATCATCTCTATAGGCTCTACCTTTTTTTTAAGGTAATTCCAGAACGTTTCCTAAAAATATTCCCTATGTATGCAGACTTTTGAATCACCTTGTATTATATATTCTCTTTATTTAATAAGTAAATACAGTTATGTTTATATATTTGTGTATGGGGGGTCACCCCATTCATTTCCCCACGTAGCCTTGTATTCAATGGTGGATATCCACTCTTAGCTCACCTTGCGTATTTTACAGACAGGAGATATAGTCCCCATGCCGGTACCAGCCAGCTACAACGATATCGGCCCCAACGTTACTTTCCGGACATTCTGGGGCCTGGCATGGTATGACAGAACCTTCTTCGCCCCGTCATCTTGGAAAGATCAGAGGGTCTGGGTTCGTTTCGGCAGCGTCTGCTACGCGGCTCAAGTGGTGAGAAAAGTTTTCTCTCGGTGAAGGACTTGCAGATCATTCATTGTTTACCAAAAACACATAGATTGTAATTCAGACTAACATAGTTGCCCCTAAAGTTTATCTGGATTGCCAATAACCTGAAATCTTGTAACATTTAAACTGTAAACGTGCATGTTATCAAGTAAATTTTGTAAGCCAGTTTATTTGGAATCAAGAGCGAGATGTGAGGTTGTATGAGACATTCTTTGTTTGTAGAAATTTTATAGAATGATGAAATGTCTGCACTGACATTATTTTTTTCTATGATAAACTTCCCTTTTTGTGGACAATTTGACAAATTTTTATTGTCCGAACAAGCTGCCTCCTGGTTGGTCAAATAAAATATTAGGAAATAACTAGGGTCAACAAGTTGTAAAGATGACATATTGTATCTACGTACTTGTCCTGTAATCTTATTTTAGAAAGGGTGTGTGTTACATTGCACACAGACACACACATACACACACATATATGTATGATTTATTTATAAGCTCATTTCCTACATTTGTCACCGCCAGTGGGTGAACGGAAAAGAAGTGGTGTCCCACGAGATTGGTCACCTCCCTTTCAGCGGTGAAATATCCCAAGCGCTCAACTATGGGGGTAACAACGTGATAACAGTCGCTGTCAACAATACACCAGACCAGACAACCGTGCCGCAAGGGAGGATAAACAAAGTGAAAACGTAAGATTCAATAACAATAATTTAGCCCCATTTATGCCTTCGTATCATCCAGTTGTCTACGATAATTTATCTTCCGTTCTCTATTGCAATGAAGACAATGGGTCCATTTGGTTCTTGAAGGTACAGAATACTACAACAATAACAACAACAACAAAGTTGTTGTTTTAAGAAAAATACACAACAAAAATGTTTCCTGTTGATCTGCCTTTATTAAAAGGGGGGTGTACGAAGTCCCCCTTTTCAAATCGAGGTTAATTCGAGTCAAATATATAAACATTCTCGACGCCAAATTGAAGCTCGATAGTTGATTGTTAAGTTTTTATACTATTAAAAATTATTTTAATTTGCGTATTTGCATAAATTTGTATATTAAAATCATCTAGAAAATGTTTTATTGCAGACTTATTTGAAATATTTAATTATAATCTGATTACCAAGCTATTACCACAAAATGCAACTCAATAACTTCAGATGTTTTAGTATGAATATTAATTTTAGTGTGCAACACAGGAAAACAATGGTTAAATAAAAATTATTGTTTAACAATCTATATTTTTACTGTCAAAACTTGGTAGTTTTCAAAACCATTATTTTTTCCCTAAGCTAAGTCTAAGTTTTATTAGCTCCACACACCGATAATATTTACTCATAATAAATACCATTAGGACATTGTACAGAAAACATTTTTAAATTTCAAGAATGGAAATTCAAAAATATTAATTGATATATTTTCACACCATCAAACTATTTTCGTTGCTGTCCTGTATGCGTGAAATCTGTTGTAATTTCACTGGTTTGTTTGTGGTAAAAGGGGGTGTGAATGTGAGTAATCTATGCAATTTTTTTTAGGAAACGCTTATTGCGATCATGTTGAACTTCCACAAATCTACTATAAACGATGAAAACTAATAGATTAAATTATATGTTTAAAAATGTAAACTTTAATAACTACAAAAATATATATATTTTGCTTCTTTTACCAATTCCATCAACGAAGTGTATACTGTAGTTCGTTCACGATAATGTTGGTATTTTCTGGCCGATAAAGTGTCATAAGAAAAAATGACCTCCTTACAAATTGGTTTAATATATTTTGCAACTAATATAAATGTACGCCTGTTTCCAAAGTGGACAAACAAATTTGCAAGGCGGATGAGCCAATAATAATTTTTTTTTCGCAATAGTTCAAATATAAAATAAATTTAAGATAAATATACTATATGATTTTTCTTTGGAAATATTTAAGGACAGTTTTAGTTTGCTAATTTAAAAAATCAAGAATATTATGAAATACAATTTTTTTTAAATAAAATCAATTGTATCTTTCTAGCTCTGATGGGATCAAATATGTTCTCTACTTCGATGTCGACTTTTTCCAGTATTCTGGTATTGATAGGCCAGTTTACTTGTATACTACACCCAAAGTATATATAGATGACATTTCATTGAATACAGATATAGAAAATGATACAGGTAAGAATTAAAATAAAATCTGAAATATTAATTTTTACTACGATAAATTTGACGGAAATAAGAACGGTAGTGAAAGAANTATGTTATCTGCTCCTCTCATCTCTTTCTTGATCTCGCTTTTGGGTTTTTTCCCTACACACACACACATATATATATATATATATATATGTATGTATATACTTTTGAAGTCACATTAACACATCTACGCCACCCAATTACCTACATAGAAAAGGAAATACAAGTCTAAAATATATTTTATAATTATTATTTTTACACACACAAATGATGAACTACACTAAACTCGCGATTATCCGAGGCTCCGTGTTAACCGAGGCACTTATTCTGTCAAAGTGTCTAATCTTAACACAATATGTATGCAAGCGTTAGATATTTTATACAATAGTTTTCTATTTCAACTGATTTTTAAATATACTCTATTACTATTCCTAATATAAAATATTGTTTACAAAAAAACTGTTGTTAAATATATGAGAAGTGACGTGAGAACCAATTATGAACAACGGCCAGAACACTTAACTCTATAATACAGTAAATGTAATACTTTGTAATGTCATAAGTTTTAATAAACCAATAATTTGAAACATACAGACAATGTAGACAAATGCAGTACGTTCTAGTGATTTATGACATAAATCCTACACGCCCCGTATCATCCAAGTTTTTTTCGTATCCAAGCTAGGCTCGGTCGCAATTAACTCGGTTAATCGCGGGTCTACTATACTTTCTTTTTCAGGTGTAGTTAACTTCAATGTTAGCATATTGGGTTTTTCCGAGGATAGCGAAGAACCTGTAATCACAGTCAACCTGTACGACAGAGATGGTCGAGTAGTGGCCGAGTCTACAGGGGCAGAAGGCGAGCTAAGAGTTCCTAACGCAAACCTGTGGTGGCCGTACCTTATGCATCCTGAACCAGCCTACCTATACACACTGGAGGTGATTATCTTAGGTTTATAGCTCATACTTTATGCACCCAGACCTGGTATACCTCTATGCGCAGTAGGTATAAAATGTAAATGTATAATTATTCACCCTAATTTACGTGAGTTCAGCTTACCTTGGCTTGTCAAAGGTTATGTTCCACCTACATTGTGCTTTAACAAACACCTTAAAACTGATAATTAGCCACAATACTTGTACTTAATAACCCACTTCAGCAGACACATGGTCTAAGGCCTCACTCTCGAAATAGCCTGGGCTGCCGATTACGGGGATATTGGGGTTAGAGTCCTGTTTAGGTGTAATGAGGGCGGTTTTCCCTAAATGGTTTTCCACACACACACACACACACACACTCTCTCTCTCTCTCTCTTTGTATCCACATAAATACTGGTACACTTCCTCTAAATTCAATCTACTCATCTCTAACACAGCGTAGCTATTCCTTATGTGTACAAACTGAATCAATAGTGAGACAGCGTATAGCCCGAACGGATAGTAAGACGGTACTATAAAAATATTGTACTTTATATATACTTCTCAATCCTTCACTTGTTTTTGAAATTGTTAAAATCTATAATTTAACCACATCTAGATACGAACGATAAGTGTTTGAAATTCTGGACCGAGGTTGCTATGTTACAAAAGAGGGGTTGAACTAAGTATATTCTCATTTTAAATGTAATTGGTTTTTATGTGTTTATTCAGGTTATCGTGAACGGGAATGAAAGTGACGTGTACAGACATCCAGTCGGGATACGAACTGTGAGTTGGACCAACACAAGTCTACTGATAAACAACAAACCTTTCTATTTGAGAGGATTCGGCAGGCACGAGGATTCCGATGTGAGTCGATGTGACAAATTTAATAGTTAACTTATATTAATTCATAGCTGCTTTTATATAAAAATAATTGGTATGGTGAATCGCAACGACTTTTTCTTTTATTTTTAAAATATATACATTTACAAAAAGCTCCAAAGATTTGTGAAATGAAATAAAATACATTATTGCATAAATATGATGGGGATAAAGAATATCACATTCCACCAAAGAGCTTATATGAAATAATATAAACTGTTATAGAAACATTGAGAAAAGAAGAACATATATGTTGACCAAAAGCATAATAAACCATTTCAATTTTAATAGGAGAGCTACAAATATATATATATATATATATATTTGATTATCAAAAACTATTGTTTTTATGAAAATGCGTTTTCAAATAAAAGATTTTTGTTTTCATGTTTATTAATACTAATTTACAATGATAAATTATTTCGTATCTCAAATAGTTACGGAGACATGATCAAAAGTGGAGTTTTCTGCTTATATAAAATACCTTCAAAGTCATTTTCATGGGTAAATGAGAACTGCCATTTTGTTTTTAATTCTAAACAATTCCTATATAATAACTTTAATTAAAACTGCTAGAAGTAATTTCAAGAAAACAGATTTTCCACCCTTCAGTAAGCTACCCTTAATTTTGAGGTTAAATATATAGCCTATTTCCTAAAACATCTTGAGTAAACCGTATGAACACCTTAAATACCAAGTTTTAGCCCAATCGGTAAAATACGAGTAGTTTCGTCTCTAGATCGAGATACAGGCAGACAGATGGCATCCCGAAAACAACTTTTTCGATTTTAGAGGGTCATGAAACGTCGACATTAATCAAAATCTTGAGTATGATTTTTTTTACGGTCACACGGTCCTCTCTAAGGGGTCGAGAGAAGGTAAGAAATTAGGATTTTAGTAGGAAGTAAATAACATTTAAAAATACAAATATAATTTTGTTGCTGTCAACAATGATAACAGTTTATAATATTATTAGTGTTATTTTATATGTATTTATAATATGCATCAAAAGGGAAAGCTACAGTTAGCATGACTACGTAACCGCTTAACTCCGATACTGTCCTTCCAACAAGAATATTACTACGTTCTGACTACATAGAAAGTCATTACATGAAAACATGAAACTGATGTTGACACAATAGCGAAACAAAGTATTACTATTGTATTAAATTATAAATCTGTTTAATAAATGATATAAATATACATTACACAGTAATCAATAAGGAAGTATTATTGGATGCTTGTGATAACGTTTTAAATGAATCTTTGGATCAATACATCAAACAATTCCTATTTCTTTAATATCAATAATTATTGTTAGTGACTTTCAATCAATTTTGGTGGTCTAAAGTGCGCTTTCAATAAAAATCAGAACTCACATAATAATACACTGCACATTAATACATTATAAATATATGGTGTATTTTTTCACCTTTATTTGCTATTATTATCAAAAGTAAGTGCTGCGTATAACATGACTTGACTTATACATACGTTAAGGTGCGGCCGAAGGGAGCGCGAGTAATTATACAATTTTTATAGCATTGACATTTTTGTCCAAAATAAAACAAATGTTTCTCCAGTAGCAACCTAGAGTTTAGTTTTCTGCGCATGTTAATATCAACAGATCTTGAATATCTGTCAAGATGTCCTGGAATTTTGTCAAAACTTTTTATCTTTATTTAAAACGTTTTGACAAAATTCCAGGACTTCTTTGACAATTATTAAGATTTGTTGATATTAGCATGTGGAGAAAACTAAACTCTACATTACTACTGAAGAAATATTTGATTTATTTATATATGTCAATTCTATAAAAACTGTTAAAAAAACGTGTACTGTGTCCCTTCGGTTAAAGTAGATCTAGTAGCGTTTTTATCTGTTAGATAAGGTTCCTTCTATAAAAAAAATGGACAATACCTCTCTCTCTACTCTAAAATACAATTCTAATTACAGTTCTGTTTAACCAACAAATGAGGTCCTTCGAATGGTGAGTCTAATGAGTAATGAGTAACGTAATACCTAAATATAAATATAATTTGGAGTATCTCAGTGGTAAAAACATTGTCACTCTAAACCGAAGATAATTTTTACTTTACTACATAAGAGAAAGTAATGTAAACGTGAGAAGTTTCGACCTCGATATTATGATGATTTTTATATATGTCCGAAATAAAAAATGTGGATTTTACAATGTTGTCTCTTTGTCTGTCCCTTACACGGTTTGGTGGATTTTGTTCAAACGTGATATAGCGATGCCTCAGGACTCTTTTTTTTTTTACCCTAGCCCTTAAATTAAGAGTAGTTTAATGAGGAGTTATTTTATTTTAATTCCAATTCTTCCAAAAATGACCCTAAAGATTTTGTTTAAAATTAATATTTATGAAGTGTTTGACCTACGAGATAACAGCGTATACTTGATTTTCGGAGAGAAAAAAACCCGTCAAAAAGTAGTTTGCTGATGAGTAATTTTCTAAAATTCGAAATATTTTGAAAATGGTTCTAACAATCTTGTTTAAAATTTATATCTGAGGAGTGTTTGGGAATAAAATTCATTTAAGGGTAGTTTGCTGAAGACTTTTTTTTAATGTGATTAATTCAAAAATTGCTTTAGCGCTCTGTTTCAAAATGGGTATCTGTTAAGTTTTTATATTATAAATAATAATATATATTGATTGTTTAAAAAATCATTTTATAGTACAATTGTTTATTGATAACTGATTTTTGTAAATAGCTCAAACGTTTTTGTTCAAAAATGGTATTGGTGGACTATTTTAATATCATTAATAATAATAATGCATGTTTATTTTTTAAATAAATTATAAAAGTATTTTACTTAGGCAACTTTTAGGAAAAAAAACATATATTTTTTAAATCGATCTTGAATAGTTGGTTTGAAATGGGTATCTGGTAATAATCATGATGGCCCTACCTTTTTATTCTTACAATTAAAAATAATTTTATGTTAGCTAACAAAAAACTTCTTTTTAAAAATTGGAAATTCGTTAAAAATAATTGAACAATTTGGTTTGAAATTTATATTTAAAAATTGTTTATCGTGATTAACAATATTATGTATTTGTTTTTATGAAATATACTTCCTTGAGGTAGTTAACTGATAAATTGATCACTTCCTTGGCCTAGTGGTCACAGTTCCTGCCTACAGATCCAAAGACCTCGGGTTCGAGCCCCAGTGTTTCCAAGGGATTTTTTTGGTGAAACAGTGGATCTGGAGCGAGATCAACTCATTCTCATGGGGACAAGTGAGGAGCACCTTGGATGTAAAAGTAGCAGCTCTGGTCTAGAAAACTGAAATTAACGGTAGTGTGTTTGTTGTGTGACGATATGAGACCCTTTATCCACAAATGTTGGCACTATCTTTGCCAACATGCGGCGGCCACCTGGTTGGTGTGTCTCGATTGCGGGATGACGCCATGGAGTTATTAAAAACCTATTTTTGAACATGTTTGTTCCAAGTTATAAAGCACAGCACGATAAAGTGTGTGTTATTGTATCATACCATTTATTTTAAGATGTATCTGAGGCAAATTTTTATAGTAAATGTTTGTGCTTGTTCAGATCAGAGGTAAGGGAGTCGATTACTCCTTGATAACAAAAGACTACAACCTCATCAAGTGGTTTGGGGCTAACGGTTACAGGACCTCTCACTATCCGTACGCTGAAGAGATCCTCGACTTCTCGGATCGACAGGGGATTGTCATCGTCGACGAATGCCCTATAGTGAACGCACAGTAAGACATTGTTTTGATAACTGAATTTTTTCATCATCATCATCATCATCAACGGTTTAGTAAAATGCCTTCATCTTCCTCTATCCTTCCACTATTCTTCCGCCTTTGATTTCTTCAAATCGTCTCCTCTCACTTGCACACTTTCAGTTATCTGCTCCTCACCTCTCTTTCTTGGCCTCACTTGCGTTATTTCCCTCCATCATTTCCAACATTTTCTTTGGCATCTTCTTTTTTCCGTTCTCACTACATGCCCATACAATCTCGATCTTGCTTTCTCTACTATCTCATGTACTCCCTGTACTCCTAATCTTTCCCGGATAACTTCTTTCCCAATCTTGTTTCTCGTAACAGCTAACATGCTTCATTCCCAAGGCCTCCACTTTCCTAGTCTCTCTTACATTCAATGTCCATGTTTCTGCTGCATGTGACTATGGGTACTAAGTTCACCCTGTACAGCACTTCCTTACACTTCAAGGGCACTTCTCTTCTCCATAGCAGGTCTCTTACACCAAAATTACATGTTTTTATTTGATGATATCCAAACCAACCGCAACTTGAATATGAGGAGAAAGTTGTCAAGTCTCAACTTGACCGGTTTGTCAGTGACATATAGGTCAGGATTTGAGTCCCTGATGGATGTGTTGAGTCACCCCCAACCCCAACTATATATTTAATTAATTTTCCTCCATACAAATTAGGGTATACTTTATTTAAATCTTACCTCGCTGATCCTTGCACTATTTTTGTGAATATGCGGAGAGTCTTGACGGGTAGTAAGACGCAGAGAAATGATTGTATCAGCACAAGACTTGAAAATTAACTTAACTTTAGGGCAGGCCCAACACACAGTCACCAAGCCATTAATTCTTCACCGTGAAAGAAGGAAAGTGTGCTGATATAATAATTTGGCTAAGAAAATGCACGTTAAGTACCAATAAGAAAATAAAATGTATATAGTTTAGTATATCTATAATAATTAAATACTTTATATTAGTTCTAATGAAGATCGTTTAGTCAGAATTAATTTCCATCTGGTTAAAAAATGACACCCGTAAAGGGGTCTTATTTCTGTGTCTAGGTGTCAAATTTCAACTATATTTGAATGACTATTTCTGTTATTATTTCACACAAACTATACCCATATTATTTTTCTTAGACTCTTAGCTTTGGTAGCACAAAGATAAGATGAATCCCGCTCCCCTTTTCCCCCCATCTATTTCCCCCTCTGCTACCTCCACATCATTATTTGACATATATTATTATAAAGACATATCTAAAAGATCATATAAAACCAATGTAGAATGGCCGATATTGAAAAAAAATATTTACTGAATTTATCTAACGGCTGTCAAAAGTTGACAAGTTCAAAGCCCACATTTTGGCGTAATGTCAACCTATTGGGAAATACTTGTTATTTGCTTAGTATATTATCAATTTTAAAAAAACGGGTATTTTACAATCAATTATAAAAGTACTTCCCAAAGAATTGCAGTATAATGGGCCTTTTTGTAACTTGAAGGAACAAAGTATATTAATAAAATTATTATATTTTTGGTTTATTGGTTTGGTAAACAAAAGATAGTATAGTGCATGAAATAATAATTTAAAAAGTATTATATTCACCTTTTTTTTTATAACTTATTATCGTACAAAATATTAGTTTCAAAGTAAAAACATTTGTATTTTGTACACACATGCGCATGAACACATCCGAAGAAGGTTTATATGATGTCATCAACCGCCCTTGTTTAGTTTGGTTAGTCATCTTAATTTGTAAGGAGAATGTAGCCTTTTAAAAGATGAATAAAAGTATATTTTAAGTGAACCACGAATACCATTTATACAAAAATAGAAACATCTAAACGGTTATTTCATAAGTTGGTGTTTCAATAATGTAAAAACTGTTTAAAGTAGGAGGTAATTAAAAACAAATTGATTTTTGTGAAAGTTTTAATTGCCGAAAGTAACAACAACTCAACATATGATATGGTAGATCATAATTATTTGGCGCCATCTACTCTCCTATCGTAAATGGGGCTTATTTTGTTTGATGACCATATTTCCAGTGGGTTTTCTGAAGAGCTCCTGAAGAACCACAAGACGTCCTTGTCGGAGCTTATTCGGCGGGACAAGAACCGCCCTTCTGTCATCATGTGGTCCATCGCGAACGAGGCAGACACTGATGAGGACGACGCTGTACCTTATTTTGAGTAAGTTAATTTCTCAAGTCTTAATATTTAATGTAATAGTATTGTTATCACATTATGGCTCTACTTCCTTCGAGGTTATGGGTTTGCCCTGGGGAATGAAGGATTGTTTGGGGGTCAATTGTTTTTGTGAAAACCCCCTCCAGTGTATCTGACCGAGATACGCTTTAAAACAAATATGTGTCATAACGGTGGAATTGGGTGATATCGTAATCGGTCCTGGCTGTTTAATGTAAACAAGTAATTACAGTCCCGACTACTAGGTATCTCTACTATCGAATCAGTTCTCATCCGCCTGTTTCTAAGCGCGCTAACCCAACTTACCCCAGGATATATATTGTACTTCGTACAAGAAGTGAAGAAAAAAGTTGTCCACCCTCCCGGCCCCCTAATTCTCACCCCCCACCCCCACCCCCACCCTCAAAATAATCAAGTAGAAGAAATTTAAACTTTTGAGATTTCGACGATGAATTTATGATCGGTTCTGACTGTGGTTTTTTATATATATATATATAT
>CABFVX010000738.1:0-39533 GCA_902151425.1 Timema shepardi | reverse complement strand
TATATATATATATATATAGATATATATATATATATATATATATGTAAATCTATTGCACTACGTTACATTACACTTTTACATTCTTCTTTACTTCACTCCTAGATTTATTTAATGAACTATTTAGTATGTCCACTAAAAACAGCGGAACCGATTTAGGTCGAAGTAACGCAAATGGGGCAAATTTTACATACAAAGCTGGTGAGGGTTATTCTATTAATAGGTTACGTGAGCTTCGCACACACATTTAAAAAATACTTTTAGAAACTATTTTGCTGAAGTACAGTAGCCCCACGACTTCTTTAGTGCTGACTGACAACTTACAACTGACTTCTCACAGTCAACATTTGGGTGTATACCTAAAATTTGACCGTCAGAAGTGACAGCTGCTAAACACGTGTTTTTTGCAGATCATATGGTTTGGCGTAGGGATAAATAATTTGGTCTGGTAGCTTTTCAAAGCTGTCAGTCAGCACCAAAGAAGCCATGGGGCTACTGTAACTCAAGTAAATAAGTGAATTTTTCAGTCTCATTTGACAAATTAATATTAAGCTAAGAACGTCTCATTTATGATTATTATATTGCACATATATGTATGTCAATTATTAAATAACTAAATATATTTAATTATGTAAAATAATTTGACATTGTCTCACAATTATGAATTATATTAAATTATTCAATAATTTAATTAAGTTAAAATACTTAATGCAACTGTACATAAAGTCTTTCAAACTAACTTAAATTATAAATATATATATATATATAGTTTCCTCCTATTAATTTTGTTCTGATAAAGTAATTAGTGTAATAATCTAGAATAATAACCTAAACGAATCTTACTTTGTATATATAATTACATATGTAGCTAAATACTGGTTGGGTATATGAACATTTATAGAAAGGATTGGTTTTTATTATTTATTATCTAGAAAACATATTGATCTTTTAGTGATTAATACTTCCTTTTCAATCCAGGGCAGTAGTGACCCATGTGAAGACATTAGATCGAACCCGAGCTGTCACTCAAGCTATTAACAAGAGCTACAAGACTGATAAAGTGGTAAGCACATAATTGTTTTACAGTAAATACAATTAAACCCCTTGGAAAGGATTTACTACAATCATACGACTACGATATACATAACTATTTTTTTAACACAAGTCTTATTATAATTTCTGGTTGTAACCTACCCATAAGTACTTATTATGTTAGTGTATGAAAAATGAGGAAGGTTTAATTTATAGGAAGTGTACCCAAACTTTAGTGGGGAGATAGAGAGAGAGAAATTTAGAAAGAGTGGAAAACCATTCAGGAAAAACAACCTTCAGTACACCCGATCATGATTTCAACTTTGATCTCCTCGTCATTGTCAGTCCGGTCTATTGCGAGAGTGACGCCTTAGACCATGTCACCACCGGAGAGAGGTTACTGGATATAATTTCACGTATTCATACTTCAGGTCATGTTATCTGCAGCTGTCACGTTTGATAGATATTATCAATAGATATAACATAATACCAACAATATAGTAAAATATTTTCTATGTTAGCGACAAAAGTGTATATTTTCTAAAAAGCCCTTCCTATGCAAATTGGACTGTCAGTGCATTTATTTCCTTGCGGTTGGGTCGACAGGCCCAGTTTCTTGATGTTATCTGCATCAACGAGTACTACGGTTGGGGTAGCACCGTGGGGATACAGGAGGTAGTGAAACACATGGTGATGGTTGATGTCACCAGCTGGCACCAACTCCACAACAAACCTGTCGTGGTCTCAGAATATGGCACGGACGCCATGGTGGGCTACCACAGTGTAGGTGATCCTGTCTTTACTATGTTTTATTATTATTATTATTATTATTATTATTATTATTATTACTATGCCACTCTGCGTGTCAATTTTTTTCGGGGACAGTCCCTTAAGGCGATTGGCCCCTTTCATTTGACGTGGGAATGCAGAGCCATGAAAACAAACGGTTGTATACAAGAATTTTTATTGTTTTGCAATTTTCTTTTCGGAAACGGTTTGTTCAAGAATAGAAGCATGTTGATTAAGCTATACGTTTTATATACACACCTCCTCTATAATTTTAACGGTGATCAAATATTGATAAAATTGATATTTTCCAATAGAAAACTGCCGGCTTCATAACAAAAAATAAGAAAATGTAACAATTAATAAACATTGATACATTATCTTAGAAGGGGTGTTGAAAATATTAACATAAAAAATTTCAATCATTATTGAGAAAACTGTTATTTCCAAACGTATGGTTTTTCCGCAAGACCTGTCGGTAGCTAGCACCATTTTCTGTTTTCATGATCCATCTATTCTTGTTGGTGCAGAAGGATACTTTGTTCGGTTGTGAAGCCACACCACGCCTTTCAACCTCCCGCCCACCATCCCACAAAATAGGTTTTAGACTTGTACTCGAAAAGGCCAAGAGCCTTAAGATACTGTTATCATTGAATGCTTTTTTTTCTCAATTTTGTGACTTAATTAATGCAATTTGAAAGAAGGTGCATTCTCCCGTTCTTTAGATAAATACAATGCCATTGCAAAGACCTCCTCTTCCAATTAGTTTATGTAGCCTTTAAATTATTTTCTTCCATTGTTATGTATTTTATAGTTTTGCTGCCTATGAGCTGACTCATTACTTTCATGTAGGCAGCCGTATTTTATCACTCACATCCAATATATCTATATCACTACATTTCAAAGGCCTATTTTTTTAGCGCCACATATTACTTTACATCCGGGTTATACGCTTAGTCTATGTTCTAATTCCGCTGATGTGTTAAGGATGAGAAGAGTTGAATTTAGAGGAAGTGTACCCGCATTTGCTTGGAGAGCAAGTGAAAAACTATTCAGGAAAAATCACTCTTACTACACCTGGCTGGTATCGAACCCCAATCTCCCTGTCATAGACAGCCTATTCTTAGGCGAAGAGTGACATCTTGGAACATGCGGCCATCAAAATAGTTACGGCCCCTTATTGTTGATTCACCCTAAGCTGAGACCTGATGTAAACAAAGCCACGTGGAAGTCTATGCGCTGCTTTGCTACTAAACGGACCTCAATGTTTACTTCCAGTCTCAAGTTAGGATGAACCAAAAATTAGTGATTGATTGGAGGACGGTTTCAGTTGCCGAGTTCCGGAGGATCGGAGGAGTATCAGATCGAAGTCATGTCCCGACAGTTCGAAGCCTTTGACGAGGCCCACAGTGAGGGATACCTCGCTGGAGAAATGATCTGGAACTTCGCTGACTTTATGACAGATCAAAGTAAGAAGAACATTTTGTAGTTGAGCGCTGGCACTTCAATACTACACAATTGATAGCCCCCTAAAAAACATTCAAAATAACTATAAAAATATCAATTTTTCATACGAAGATTCCTAAATTATAGAAGGCCTTGGAATTACCTACTTAAAGAGAGTTTACATGTTACTATCGGATACAAATCTAGCTGTCACTGGCTCTTATGTTGTCAATATATATGGTAAAAGGAAGGGCTCGGATTTGCGTGTATAAAAATGAATGTTCACAATACCCAATAGCATAGATTATAGAAAATTTCAATGGAGTATCGTATACTTCAATAATAGAAAATTACTAACCCCTTTACAAACATTCAAAATAACTCTAAAAATATCAATTTTTCATACAAAAACTCCATAAGTAATATAAAGGTTTAGTAATTACCTACTTAAAGAGAGTATATATGTCACGATTGTAAAAAAAACTTTAGATGTCACTGGCTCTTAATGTAGTCAACATATGTGGTAAAAAGAAGGGCTTGGATTTACGTACACGAAAAAGATCACAAAATTACATAAGATAAAATGTAGAACATGAAAATGGTGTCTTGTGCACTTCAATAATACTGAATTGCTAGCCCCCTCACAAAAATTCAAAATAACTCTAAAAATATCGATTTTTCCTTTAAAAAAATCTCTAAGTAATATAAAGGTTTTGGAATTACAAAACTAAAGAGAGGTTATATGTTACGATTGGAAAAAAAAAATTAGATATCACTGGCTCTTATGTAGTCAACAAATATGGTAAAAGTAAGGCCTCGGATTTACGTAAATAAAAAGTTTAAAAGATCCGATAAGCTATAAATTTGAGAGTTCAAAAGTTGTATCTTCCACCCAAATACAAAATGATTGCTAGCCCCTCACAAACATTCAAGATCGCTTTGAAAATAATGATTTTTCATTCAAAAATTCCCAAAGTAATAGGAAGGCCTTGGATTTACCTACTACATGATGTGATCGGATAGAAATTTTAGCTGTCACTGGCTCTTATGTAGTCAACATGTATGGTAAAAGTAAGGGCACGGATTTACGTATAAAAAAGTTTCACAAGAGCAGATATGATAATAGATAAAAAAATTAAATTTTGTCTCTGGCATTCCAATACTACAAAATTGCTACCCACTTAAAAAAACATTCGAAATAACTCTAAAAATATCGATTTTTCATGCAAAAATTCCTTAGGTAATAGGAAGGCTTTGGGATTACCTACTTAAAGAGAGTTTACATGCTACTCTGTTTTATTTTCATCTTTATTATATCGTATTCTCAATATTTTCAAATTATTCCAAGTACAATTTGCCTGGATTCTTCCTATGCTGACGTCATATGAGCGCTCCCAACCATGAGCGAGATCTTAAGCTGTCACTGGCTCTAATGAAGTCAACATGTATGGTAACTGGTGCCATATCTGAAAATAATGTAATTTTTTACAGTAATAAAATATGATATACGGACACTTTTTTCCCCTAGTCTCACTATCCGCTTGGTTTATACGCATGCATTTGATATTGGAGTAAGGAGGAGGATATTATATATAGGCAGTGTAGCACAATTTCCGTGGAAGGGAGAGTGAGAAATAATTTAGAACTGTGTTAGTCAACCATTCATGTAGTCACGGGACAAAATGCATAGTGCAGAAAACATAGCGGGTCCTAAGCAAAATTAAAAAAAAAAATTTTTTTGATCGTGCGTGGTAATAAATAAGTTAATCTTTTAATTTTAAAATATTTTCTCAAACTATTATACAAGCTAAATATATTTGTTTTATAACTATACCAATATAATTAGTGAGTTTGTCTTTGTGCTGGAATTTTTTTTATAATGCAGATCGGTACTAATCTCTTTTCTATTAATTATATAAAGCCTCGTTGACATTTGTTGTACAGATGGGTATAACTACACTTATTTTAGAAAAAAACATACGCCCTTATCATTGAACTTAAATACTAACATCAACTTTACCGGCTTCACGTCACTCGCAACCCAGTCTCCGGCAACAATTGTCAACCTCGGTGGTCTTGGGGTAAAGGGCTCGCCTCAGGACCCAGTATTCGTGTGTTCAAACCTAGCCAGGGTTCACAGGTTTTTATAGGGTGATAAAAATCCGTAGCACAACTTCCTTCGGAGGGTAAGTAAAGCCATCGTCGGTCCCATTTCGATTGTGGCGTGTAAAATAACCTTGGAAGGTGTGTGAAAATACCTTTCCCGGAAAAATTGATAGGACCTTTTGTATTCGCTCATAGAAAATTCTCGCGTGCTTATATAATCAGTCGGTTCATAAAGTGTACGATAAATACCTCAAATAATAAAATAATAGTGCCAGTGCTACCTTAGAACACTAATTTTATTGAATCATATACCGCAATCTCAATACTAAGGATATTTATATATATAGTGTTTAAATTCCCTCTCCTTTATAATATATGTGCACTCTGTCTAAATTACCCTCCTCATCCCAACCTCAAGTATTAAACCGTTAAGATGGGAGTGTAGGGAACGCAACTCAAAGGCTGTGTCTTTGCAGGTTTTATATTAAAACTTTTTGTTGTCAAAATAAATCAAATATTGCTCCACTATAAACATAGAGTTTAATTTTATCCCCATGTTGATATCAACAGTTGTTTAATATCTGTCATGAACATAGCAGCATTAAATGACAAACTTTTTAATGAAGAGAAAAACCTGTAATTAAATTCCAGGTCACCCAAAATAAATATTCAAGAATTATTGAGGTCACCATTAGAAGGAATTTAAACTCTTGTTCATACTGGAGGATTATTTGATTTTATTTTACACCAAAAATACTACACTGTAGCTTGCGTTCCCTATATTCCAACCTTAATTAATAACCTTTGATTTAAAACGTAGAAACGTTTTTTCAACTAAAAAAGTCAGTGTTGTGTCTGTGATAGCTTTATTTGCTAAAATGGCTGTCAATATAACGTTCTATGTGCAGTAGTTAATAAGGATATGGATGTTTTTGTTTATGGGAAGGGCGTGTTGACTCGCACAAGGCAGCCCAAGGCATCTGCCCATCTACTGAGGCGGAGATATCATTCCCTCGCAAGGAAGCTAGATAACGCCACCATCGCATGACCAGCAGATAGCGACACTCGTCTCTATGTATCTCCTTGGTTTGCGCTCCCCCCCCCCCCCCCTTCCCCAAATTGTCGGTGAACTGTAAGAATCAGGTATTTTTGCAAAGCTTCGTTTTTAAGTTTAATTTGACGAAAAATTAGTTTTAGATAAGAGTTTTAAAAGTGAGAACGCATTTTAACACATGATTTTAAAATGTTTATTTATGCAGTATAAAAAAGTCGTATCGGCCTTTAAGATATTACTTTAATAACTACATTGATTTATGTAACTTGATTATGTGTATATTCTTTATAATCGAATAGTTTTATTTGATTTTTGCAATGTCTTATTTAATGGTAAAACATTATAAAACTTTGTGGGTGATTAAATTTACTTACTTTATTTTAAATAACAAATTATATTCAAGAAAGACACCTTTTTAATCTACACATTGTCACAGAAAAGCCTCCTTAAGAAAAGTACACATTTATAAAAAAATTAATTATTTTAACTTTAAAGAAATTTGGAATGTTATTAAAAATGTAGGGAAACTCAATAACGTAGTAAACTAATAAACGTATGAAAATATCCACACAATAATTCTGAACTTCACGTAACTGAGACTTTAAAAAATATATGAAAATTTGTAAATGTTCTCGTGCATACGACAAGGTAGCAACGGTTTTTTTTAAGGAATCAATCATGGTTTTAAAACAGATACAAAAGGATATCAGGTGGACAGACCTGCTTCACTTGAAAGATAGCTTGGTTGACTATATCCAAGGCGTTATACTAATCTTTTAGCTTATAGTTGATAAATGTCTCGCTAGAGTTCACCCACCTCAATATTATTATTACGATAACTTTCGCAAAGAAACAAGTACCACGCTATTCTTTTATTAATTATTACTTTATATTTATATTTGAACGCAGTATTATTTCAGGATACAATTTAGAATTTAATAGGGCTTGGTGAAGAACGCTATCAACACTAGACACTAGATTTTAGCGCCAATAATAATATTTTAGTATTACAAACCCGCGAAATAACATTAAAAATAAAATATTTTACTAACCAGCACACACATTATACAATTTTAGTAGGAAAATATATTTTAAGCAAATCCACCAATATTCGTTTGGGAAGAGAGTAAAAATTGTACACCTATAATATTGAAATGTACTCTTCTGAATCCAATAGAGGCCTGAACCCTGTTCTCCTAAGTAGAGCCCAGCAAGTAAGCTTACACGCATAGAAGGATTTTGGTATAAAAGACGCTTTGGAATGCCTTTTTGCTTTGCAGAATCCTTCTATATATTAAAATTCTGGTGATAAAAAAAGAGCCTCTTGGAAGGCCCTTCCCACAAAAATCCAAACTGGGTTTCCATTCATATTTGACCTTCCTACCTTGTAGTGATGAGAACGAGATCAATGCCTTTGCTCATTGTTTCAGTGTTAAATATGTAAATATTAACGTGAGAATTTGTATTGTAATCAAAACCATAATAGTGTAACTCATTGGCACCCACATACATTTTTCCGGGGAGGGGGGAGGGGGTCAAAATATATTCCTACGCCCATATATACACGCGCGCGCACCCGCACGTACCTGGAAAAACTTTTGTTGGACACTTCCATTATAATTACATTCTAAAGATACTAAAAATACAGCAGAACTTGATATATTTGGTTTTCTTTGTTCGTAGACTAGAAGATTATTATGAAATGTCGACAGTTGTTTAAAATGTAGTGACAGGTTTTAATAGGAAATTATTATAATGGGTGTGGTGATCATATACCACGGTTGTAAATCTGATAGTTGTTAAATTTGGAAGAAAAATATTGTAAGGCCTACTAGAAGATTAAAAAATGTTAGCAATGTTTTCTTATTAAATTATTATTATTAGCACAGTCTCTTACTACCCATTCAGGTTATACGCACTTACGCTAATGTGTAAAGGTAGGGTGTATTGTGAGATGAAATGGAGGACCTACAGTTTAACGTGGAATACGAACCACGGTGGAGGCCTGGCATTCCCCACATTCACAAGTTGTCTTGTCAGAGGTGGAGAAAGGGTTTGGCAATCAGATAAATCTTTGCCAGGACCAAGGATTGAACCCTGGACCCCCGGCACAGAAGTCCAATACCTTACCCATAGACCACCAAGTATCCCTTTTTTATTAAAGAAAACATGATTCCAAGGGGGGCAACCCCCCCCCCTTTGCCCATTACTGTGGGTGTCCATGGGTATCTTGTTTTAGCTTCACCTCATATTTTGACAAATTGACAGTAAATGAAATTCTCTCATTTTCTTCTGACAAGACTTTACAGAAAAGTGGAAACTTTAATAATAGGATGTTTGGAATATTCATTAAATCAATATTTCCCCTAACTTTTGCATGATTGAATGTGAATAGCCACAAAGTTCGTACCGGTTTGTTTGCCAACCGTTTGCCAGGTAGTAGGAACGTGGTAAGAAGGGTGTGGTATGTGCAATTTACAACAATTCGTCATACGTCAAATAATTTGATCTTCACCAGTGACTTTTGATGGATAGTATAAGATATTCAACTAATAATTTATTTTATCAACGCAAACACATATTTTTGTGATTTCTTAAGGAAAACCTTCCTTCGTAATTTGTTACAACACAAACCCTGATTTTATAGGAAGCCCACTTTCGATCACCAACATTGATTGGAGGTCACTAAAATTTGACATTTTATAAATATATTTAATTTGATTTATCAATTAATTAAAAGTTATCAAAAGCTTCCAATAATACTTTCATTTGGATTACTGTATAACTTATCCTAATATTATTAACGAAACGGATCAAAAATCTAAATACATATGTATTTTTATTTTCGCCATTTTGGCAACATGAGTTCCGGTTTTAAAACATCAAAATTCCCATGGAAATCGGACTTAGCATGTTTTGAAGATTTTAATATACAAACAAAATAAATCTGTAAATACGAGCATTAGAAACCCACACCAGTGGGCACACAGGCAAAGGCGATTTTGTGGTGATGGGAAGGTCGGGGTTAGAATCAATCATCCATAGGTTGTATTTAGGTGTGAGTTCCTAAATGTGCTTACACTTTTCCTCCGCGCAAATGCAGGTGCATTCCCTCTTAATTTTACCTTCCATATCTCTACCCTGTTGGAATGAAAACCCGTATAGCCTGGACCGGTAGTATAAGACGTGGTGTATTTAAAAAAAACACGTTAGTTTAATCCCACCCACTTCGGTGGCCGTATGGTCTAAGGCGAGACCGAGGTTCGAATCTCGGTCGGGTGTACTCAAGGTATTTTTTCCACTCTTCCTCCACAAAATCCGGGTACACTTCCTATAAACATAGCCATCATCCATAAAGCTATTAGTTAAACTATATACAGTCAACTCTCGATTCTACGACCCCGGGAATAGCGTCCCTCTCGAAGTATCGACCCTTTTTTGGGGAACCGTGAAAAATGTGAGAAAAAAGGTTGAAAAGTTTAAGGAAATCGGCTGTAAAATTTGATTGTGGCATTTATTTAGGTCGCTGCGTTGCAATTATCTTTGTGAGCGCTGTATTACTAGTAACTGGGGTGGGTCAGGTATAAAAAAAGACACCACCTCATCAATGCCAGCCAATATCACTTGACTCTGTCCACCCCCTCCCACAAGCAAGACAATGTTTCCCCGCGCGCGACTGCCGCTACATCACGCGCCAGGCTTGCTTTTGCCATTGTTATTTCGATTCTCGATTTGGTTACTATTTTGGTTTGATTTTGTGAACAATTTTGTGAACAATTTTTGACGACCCATGTTATTGTTTAACATTGTTATTTTGATTTGGTTACGTTTTTGGTTGGATTTTGTGAACGATTTTTGATGACCCACGCTATTTTTTTTATTTGATACGAACTTATAATTTTGACGAAATGATTGAAAGGAGTACCTTCTTCAAGAAATAGGTAGGTTTTATTTTATTTACTTTTTCACGTATTGTCTAAAAAGTGCAATTTTTTCGTATGAAGGTCAGGGGTGGAACAAAATCTGTTAAAATTACAATAACGACCCCTTCGAAATAACTACCCTTTTCCAGGGAACCGTGAAAGGTCGTAGAATAGAGAGTTGACTGTAGTACATAAGCGTATAGCCCAAATGGTTAGTATTTATTAATTTATTTTTAGAACCTGTCTTACTACCCGTTCGGATTATACGCTTTAAGTAATAATTACGCTAATGGATTAGGAATTGTGAAGGGTGAATTAGAGGAAGTGAACCCACATTTGCGTTGAGGGAGAGTGGAAAATCATTTAGTAAAAACTATCCTCAGTTCACCCGACTCGAGATTCGAACCTCGATCTCCCCGTCCTCAGCAGTCGAGCTCAACACGACTAGCGCGTTAGCCAACTACGCCACCAAGGCGGGTTTTAGAGGAAGTGAACCTGCATTTGCGTGGAGGGAGAGTGGACAACTATTCAGGAAAAACCACCCCCAGTTCACCCGACCGAGATTCTAACAATGATCTCACCGTCCTCGACAGTCTAGCTCAACACAAAACTAGCGCGTTAGCTAACTAAGCCACCTAGGCAGGTTGAACGGGTAGTAATACGTGGTACTAAATATATATAGTTATATTTTTATATATATAGTATATGTATGTATATAATTACGTTATACCTACGAAATGTCAGACTGAGACTACTGGAAGTATTATACAAACTATTTTAAAAGAGCCACTCAGTGAAATATATTCTAATCTGCCCACCAAAAATAAACTGTTTTTGAATAGTTTAGTAAGTGTTGCGAAATTCGTGACCAGAGAATAAACCATCCTAAAAGGAGGGGATATAATTAAAATGCAGGAACCCGACTGAATGTGTGTGTCTTTCTCATTCAAAAAGAAACAAGGCGCTCAGTAAAACACACACAAAGGAATCTTTTCATTTCAGTGAACAAACAGCCATATTTTAGTCATGGGGTAGCTATTAAAGAATATAAGGATATTAAGGATATAAGTACCAAGGTACTTTCATTAACTATTACCAAGCGCTGAGGTTCCAGCTATGCAGATGGGTTTTAAAAATAATGAGAAATCGAAGTTTGAAACAAAATATTTATAAGATGAACATTCTAAAGATTATAGCTTTCTTATATATTAGAAATGAGACGTTAAAATCCACGAATCCCTTGAGTCCTGTTATATTCGAGAAACTCGAGATTCGTAAAAATCTCCAAAAAGTGTCTTGGACACAATTTATGAATACCTTGACTTGATATAGCAATTATAAGCAATAATTGGTAAAAGTAAATAAACAGATTTGTATAGTTGGGAGGGTAACAAAAACATTAAAAAAAAGAAAGCAAAATTGTGTGAATATAACTAGTTTATTGAAAAATAGTTATATCTGTTGTTTGTAACGTAATAGACATACCCAAAAAAATAACATTTGCCAGTGGTACCAAACCTTAAGCAACTTATTTTAAATATTTTCACTTTAACGTGTACATTTTTAAAAACTCGAGGATTCGAATTCATATTTGAAATTCGAAAGAAAATTTAATGTTTTGATTCGAGATTCTTACAAGCTGATTTAATTTTAAACCACCCAATTCTCAAATTATCACTGTGAAATTTTACAAATAATACATTTCTAGGCCATGACGAAAGAAACTGTAAGAATACAAACATGTTAAAAAAAATTAAAACATATTCATGCTGGACAATATCGGAAATTTTACTAGATACAAATAAATCATGGTTTTACCTCCCTCCCAATGGTAGTTCAGATATTAAAATTTAATTTTTCTCATAGTTAAATATATAAAAATAACATAAAGTAAATAGTAGGCCATACCTATTAAATAGGGGAATAATCTGTGAGTTTGTGCTATGATCATAGCTGAAATATATTAAGTACCAAATATAAATACAAAAAGCTTATAGTAAAACGTTACTACCAACTCATTGTGGTTTTAATTTTTTTTTGTCCTAAAATAAAACACCCTGTTCCCCGTATACATTGTTTACTCATACAAAACATTATGTTGGAAAATAAATCATTGCCTAAGTGGATTAGAGCAACTTCTGTTTTCACTTCCACCATTATGCATATTCCTATCTAGGCTGATGCACTGGCGCAGCCAAGGGGCCTGGGTGGTTTCAGGTTTGAACCCGACACCCCCCCCCCCTCCCCATACCCCGATATCCACCTACCTCTTTCTCGGCCCTAAGGCTGTTGAAATCATACGTGAGGAACTCTACAAATGAAGACAGACTTAATAGGCTTCATGTAAATACATCCAGAGGTGTCACACTTACGGACCCATGTGGGAAAATGCCAGATCTGGCCTAGAACTGGAATTGGCCAGATATGGGTATGCCTGATTTGCCCCAGATCTTCCCCAGTTCTGGGTATATCTGGCCCAGATATGGACCAGTCCTGGCCAGATATGATCTTTCCACTCGGGGAGGATGAAGTTCTCAATGAACTTTCTATGAAGGCAAGGAAAATTAATGTAAGACTAAAGTGAATTAGTTAAAAAGTGATTTTGTAAGTTAAGAGTTAGTGCAAGTTGCTTATTAGAATCTTCAGATTTTAGCTCATAAAATAATTGTATAAATAAAATTTCCAAAATACAATTTATTGAACTTGCATGTTTATATATTCTAGCAGTATGCATGGATAAAAATGTGTTCATAAAAACTTAATAGTCTTAATAATTAGAGAATGACAATTTTTATAGATTTTAAATTATTTTTAATATTATTGTATTTCCTTTGATACAGTTGTATTTTGCAGTGCTTAAATTTTCAAATTTTCCAGCGGGAAAAACCAATGGACCCCGCTTAGTTGGTCAGTGAAACTAAACCCCCATCACAAACGAATGCTGGCTTCCACCATTATGCATATTCCTAACTAGGTTGATATACACATGGGCTTATATAGATGCATTAATACATTTTACAATACTGTGATAAATAATGTAATATAAAAATAAGTAAATGCTAGTCTGAAATCCTCCACTCACGTTTTAAACTTTGACAGCTTCACCACTATTTTGATAAAAAGAAGATATGAACCTACTATGCACAAATCTACCGTTCTGTGAGATTTTCCATAGTATCAGCCTTTTTATCTGTAACTGTATTGCTGACTAAAATAGGTTTACAAACATCTTAGACGCGTGTGAAAGATTCATAAATCTTAAAATTTAAGATTTATAATAATATTTTCCAACACTAGGCCTATTGTAGCTAAGTTTCCATGTTTTTCAGGACTATGAAACCTTTTTAATATTGTGATAAAGAACCAAATTGTTTTACAAGTGGTCAAAATACAAATATAAATAAATTCATATAGAGACCTTCTAGAATATTTTAATTGCTATATAACCACTCTAATAAAGGTATTGAAGTTCGAAAACCTTAGTATTGAAACTTTACTTATTTACTTATTCTATGGCATTAAGAACTCCATAAGTTCATTGCCGCAAAAAGTACGTGGCATATCCCTATCTTGAGATGGTTCTATCTAGTCCACCTCATTACAGAGTACACTCTATCCCTATCTTGAGCTAGCTCTATCCAGTCTATCTCATTACACCCTACAGTAGCCCCATGGCTTCTTTGGTGCTGACTGACAGCTCACAGCCGACAGCTTTAAAATTTACCAGACCAAATTACGTATCCCTACACCAAACCATATGAACTGCGAAAACATTTGTTCAACAGCTATCACTTCTGACAGTCAAAATTTAGGTACATACCTTCATTTTGACTGTCAGAAGTCAGCTGTGAGCTGTCAGTCAGCACCAAAGAAGTCATGGGGCTACTGTAGCTATTTCAGGTCCATTCTAACGTTATCTTCCCATCTTCGTCTAGGTCTTCCCAATGGTCTCTTCTCATTGGTTTTGCCAGTTAATACCCTGAACACGATTCTATATTCTTCCATTTGCGTTACCATGTCCTTCCCACCGTAATCTATGAGATTTGCTAATTCTAACAATGTCTTGTTATTAGTTAAAACATTTATTATTATTATTATTATTATTATTATTATTATTATTATTATTATTATTAGCACCGCGTCTTACTACCCGTTCGGTTTATACACACTTACGCTAATGTGTAATGCTAGGGTTATTGTGAGATGAAATGAAGGACCTACAGTTTAACGTGGAATCCGAACCACGGTGGAGACCTGGCTCTCCCCACATTCACAAGATGTCTTGTCAGAGGTGAAGGAAGGGTTTTGGTAATCAGATAAATCTTTGCCGGGACCGAGGATTGAACCCCGGCCGCCAGCATAGAAGTCTGACACCTTACCCCTAGACCACCTTTAATAAATGTGTAAATAATGTTAGTATGTATAACAATGACAATATTGTGCAAGGTCACCAACAATGTTCTTTATATACAAGGAGCACTGTAGTTATCGACAATATTTGTTTATAAACGATTTAAAAAGTGGTAGTCGCAGCACAAACTATAGGACGATTAAAATTTAACAAGATTACTTTGTAAGGCCATCATTGTTAAAAACTACACTTAAAGAACTCTTTAATAAGGGAGTTTTCAATGCTAGACTAAACAGTAAGTAATGTAGGCATATTATTCCTTAATTGCTTGTTCGTTTTGAAGTGTGGTAGCCGTAAATCAAAACATGTTACGCAAAATAAAATAAAAAGTGTTCGCGCACCCAAGAATAAGAAATCAAGTAGCATGATTTATTATAACACCGCTTGTTAGAAGCTCGGGGAATACTTGTTATGAGCCCACTCTGGTGGCCGCATGGTCTAAGGCACTACTCTCGCAGTAGACTAGGTTGCCGATTACGGGGAGATCGAGGTTCAAACTCGGTCGGATGTACTGAGGGTGATTTTTCTACAGTGGTTTCCCACTCTCCCTCCACGCAAATGCAGGTACACTTCCTCTGAATATAACATTTCTAATCCCTAAAACCATTAGCGTAATTAGTTCATAGGCGTATAACCCGAACGGGTAGTAAGATGCGGTGCTAAAAAAACTTGTTCATGTTTGAGAGATTCGTCGTCCCATCCTGCACGAGACTGAGAAAAAACGCATGGAAGAGACAGAGGTGACTCATAGAGAGGGAAAAGAAAAGGTGGTTGGAGGGCGACTTGTTGGTAAGAAGAAAGGTCGTAGGAGAAACACGGAACGTGACAGAGAAAAGAAGCGGTGGACTGGTTCCATGCACTCTCGGTCTGTGCGTTGCATGGTTACCCACGGCGCGCTCAGATCGGCACATTTTAAACTGTGCGCGCGCGCAGAGCACATGACTCACGTGTGTGTGTTTTTATTTTCTCCGCTCAGCTGACGCGCGCGAACCTAAAGATTTAAGGATTTTATTTTATTTTTTCATTGCAAGACACGCGTTACAAAAGTACTTATTGAAAAAGTCTCACAAAGAAAAGAGCGCGTGTTTATTAAAAGTGGGGATCTATCAAATATTTTAAGTTTGATGTGGAGTATTATTTATTTTATCTTTTTCCTTTTCGCTCTGTTTTGAACAGAATCCCTTCAACTGTCAAGCAAGGATTTTGCTGGCGGAGCCGGTGTGTGTTCTTTTCAATTTGTTGAAACCAAACCATCGGTGAGAGGGGTGAAAAAAAACTGGTCACTTATGTGACGGGGGTTTTCTTTTCTTGTTGGATGTTAAAAGAAGGAAAGGTGAAGAAGGGGAGCAAGATTTTGAAAGGAGCGTTATCGAGTATTCTTTTGACAGCTGCAAGATTTGCCGAGTAAAGGTAAGCAAGCATATGGACTTTTGTACATTTATTTTTAGGTGGCAAAAAAATACTTTTATTGTGCTTGGACCGAAGGAAAAACTTTAAAAAAAATTCGGATGGGGGAAATGTTATGTATCAGCCCGAATTAATTACGGATACTTACAAGCTTTATACATGAGCTTTGTTGTTGATGCTTTTAAAAAAAATCACGTAATTCAAAGAGCTTACTGGAGGATTATGAATTTTACACATGAAAATAATTTGTATACATAAAGAATTTAAAAGACAATGTAAGGTAAATAATTTTTTACATTATTTTGTATTATTAATTGTCATAATAGTAAGCAAGAAAAAAATATATAATGGTGGCAAAAATTTGTAAGATTCTAGATAATATTGACTTATGTTTGCAGATATAAACTAGAAACTAAAATTAATACTTTAATCAAGAAATGTGAATCATAGTGACAAAAAAAAGATACAAACGTTCACATTAATGTTAAGGAAATAACATTTAATCAAATGATAGGAAAAATAGTTTCTGGCGTTTGCTGTGAGCCTATAAACATACGTCATGTATTATAATTATCATATTAGTGATAGAGATAGCTGAGTTTGTTTGAAATGAAAACAGTACTGTCCTTACAGTTATGCAGAAAAAGGAGATAACAATTCTCCAGACTAAAATTTTTGTTTCGCTTGAAATTTATAGCACTTTTTGTTTGATTAATAACGACTTTTGCTGCTTTTTGAAGTTAGTCAGCTATGTTAAATGAAATATCCTGAGGAAATACATTAAAGATTTGAATCATGTTATTCTAAATAGTGTTTGTTCTATAATTTGGCGTGTTAAATGACGTGTGTGATAATTTAGCTTCACCTTTCGTTTGTAGCCAGAGTTAACCAATTCTGGTTTGAAAATACTCTTTTAAGTTATATGTATTTAATTTATAAACAAATACCACATTTTTAAAAATCAATAATTTACTTAAGGACATTAAGTACAAATATTTATACATTTCGACGGTTGAAACTTGTTTTTGATTGAACCTAGGTTTCACTATTGTTTAAGTTTAAGTCTACAAGTTCTCTTGAACAAGTTTGTTAGTGAGAAATAGCTGAAACTGCAGTGTTTTTCTTTTGTTAACTCGCACATTAGGCTCATTTTATGCTAACGTTTATTAGTTCTTCAAGGTTTAAGATATTTAAAACGATTCTTCTTTAAAATAAGTGCCATACTAAGGAAGTAATATTTAACCTAGAGTAGGCATACCACCAGGGGTGTGTTAATAGATCTTAGAGGGTATATAAAATGTAACATATATATACATATATAAAATTTAACATATATATATATATATATATATATATATATACATAAACAAACAGTAAATAGGGTTGTCCCCAAGAGACCTGGATGTAAAAACTTGCGATCTTGGTGCACCAGTTCTATTTTTAATGCAGATTACAAAATACGTATTAATTGCATTATTCTACAATATATTTGAGGGTAAAAAATTGGAGATAAATTATATCTGGGGGTGCGTGAATAGAAAAGGTTTAATAATACTGTACTAAGACACTGATATACTTTTAAACTGAACTAGTTTTAAAATAAAATTAATGAAAATACGCGGGTATTGTGAAAATTTATTTGCTAAGGAAGCATTAGTAATATTTATTTCACAGTTTTACATTACTCTCATTATTTACGAAATCTCCCAACAAAATTATCAGAACTGTATTATTACAACCAACTCAATTTTCATATTATCCATCAAAGATGTGAAATTTTACTACCAAAGCCGTGAAAAATCTAGAAAATGTTGCAACTTGTAATCAGTGGATAATGATAAAATACGTACTACAGAAAAGAATAATTGATAATAGATTGTGATGTAAGAAAAAATATCCTAAAGGTAATTTATTAACCTAGGCTTGTAAAGCTTAGTGACATACTTTTCTGCATGTTATATATTGCTATAATTTATTGTATGATAACAATATTTTACTATTCAATAACGATAATATAATAATAATACCTCTACTAGTTAGTAAACACTAAAAAGTATAACTATATGGATAGCCCGATCAGATAGTAAGACGTGGTTACCCACTTTGGTGGCCACGTGAAGATCGTGGTTCGAATCTTGGTCGGGTGTAATGAGGGTGGTTTTTCCTAAATGGTTTTTTACTTTTCATCCATGCAAATACGGGTACGTATCCTCTAAATATAACCTTTCTAATCCCTAAAACCATTAGCGTAATTAGTACATAGGTTATACTTTAAATTAAGTGTAGTCGTATTTGCGTGGAAAGAAAGGGTGTAAAACTATTTAGCAATAAAATACCCTCTAGCCTCGGTACCCTTGGTCGGGATTCTAAGCCTGACCTTACCTTAGAAGGAAAACCAGACAAGATGAGCCTGACATCTAGTTTGCGAGGTGGGTAAGAATATATGTTTCAATAATGTCAGGAATATATCCCAGGAACCCAGGACCCCTAACTCCATCAGATGATGCGATACCAAATCTTGTTGGTCTAAAAAAATTATGTTGAGTAATTAAAAGTTTACCCGCTTTAGTGGCTGAATGGTCTAAAGTGTCGCTCTCGTGTTGGACTGGCCTGCTAATGACGGGGGTATCGGGATTCGAATCTCGATCAGTTATACTAAGGGTGTATTTTACTACATGGTTTCCCACTCTACTTTCACGCAAATGCGAGTATATTACCTCTAAAATGCTTCCTTCTTCATACCTACCACATTAGAGTAATTATAATATATTCATATAATCTGAACAAGTCGTAAGACGTGGTGATATTTATATAAAAAAGGTTTGAGCCATACCTGTGATTGCAACGCCCGTCCCCCTCTCAGCATGCAGGATTAGCAACCGGCCGTGGCGAATGGTGTGTTGGGTTGCCTAACTTGGTGGTGAAAGTGAAACCGCCTCGCGTTCTAGCGGATGTTATTACCCGTATGGTTACTTGCATTCAATTCCATCTCATTGCCTAACACATCGTGCTCACATCAACAAAATAGTGTTTACACTGTAAGCACTTTGAGGCACGGACGTCCTAGGACAGACGCTGGTTGGGGTTTACGGCGGTTACGTGGCCTTAGTCAAGGTCATCGGCGCAGCTTGGTTTTTATTTGTACGCCACCATCGGCTACCAACAAAATAAAACAGAATGTAAGTCATCACTGGAACGGAACACCTTAGCTTAGTTGGTAGTGTCGACCTACTAAGCTAAGGGTTTCTGGTTCGATTCCCGGCATCGTCGAAACATTTATCATTGTTGAAATGTGGGTTCGCCCTTTCACATTGATAAATTAACGGCCAGGGTATGGATGATGTGCCTGTTCTAGTCTTAAATTAGATTATGAGACATGTTAAGCTACGACAGGTTTAACCAGCCGTTAGTGGAAAATATATAACTTTAATAAAAAAGTGACCCAATCCATAGGTTGGAAACAGTAGGTAATGAATGTAAAGTAAAGTATTATTATTAGCACCGCGTCTTACTGCCCATTCGGGTTATACACACGCTAATGTGTAATGGTAGGGTGATTGTGAGATGAAATGGAGGACCTACAGTTTAACGTGGAATCCGAACCACGGTGGAGACCTGTCATTCCTCACATTCACAAGATGTCTTGTCAGAGGTGAAGGAAGGGTTTGGTAATCAGATAAATCTATGCCGGGACCAAGGATTGAACCCCGGCCGCCAGCATAGAAGTCTGACACCTTACCCCTAGACCACCAGGTCACCTAATGTAAAGTAAAGTAAGTCATCGCTGGGCAANTTATTATTATTATTATTAGCACCGCGTCTTACTACCCGTTCGGGTTATACGCACTTACGCTAATGTGTAATGGTAGGGTGATTGTGAGATGAAATGGAGGACCTACAGTTTAACGTGGAATCCGAACCACGGTGGAGGCCTGGCATTCCTCACATTCACAAGATGTCTTGTCAGAGGTGAAGGAAGGGTTTGGTAATCAGATAAATCTATGCCGGGACCAAGGATTGAACCCCGGCCGCCAGCATAGAAGTCTGACACCTTACCCCTAGACCACCAGGTCACCTAATGTAAAGTAAAGTAAGTCATCGCTGGGCAAGGGCTTATACATAAATCACGTGACGATGTTGAGAAGGGTGTGGGGGGAACTCTAATGTCTACAAGATGTTACATGAAGGGTAAGATGGGTACATAACAGTATTTTGTAACACAGATGTATACTTAAATATTAACTTTTAACCACGCTAATTTGTTAGAGATGAAGAAGATTGAATTTATCGGAAGTGTACTCTGATTTGCGTGGAGGGAAAGGGAAAAACCTAAAACCCTCAGTACACCCGACTTGGAATCGAACCCCGATCTCCATGTCGTCGGTAGTTCAGACTATGGCGAGAGTGACGCCTTAAGCCAATCGGTCACTAAAGCGGAATAGCTCATTTTAATTTTATACATATATAAAAATTATATAACCACACTAATTTTTTAACACGTGGACAAGGGTGTCAATTTCGTATAGTTTGGTTTTCCTGTGATGGGGAAGTCAAGGTTAAAATACCGACCGGGTGTACAAAGGTTTTTCTCTAAATGATTTCCCGCTTCCCCTCCATGTAAATGCGGGCACATTTCGTTCAAAAGCCTACCTTATCATCCTTATCTCATTATTATAAATATATTAATACCACAGGTGGGTAGTAACTAGTGATATGTGTGGCAAGAAAATTAATAAAAAATAAGCCAGTATGTGACCTCACTAATGACCTATTTTAATTCTAACGTGTATCGATTCCTCGTAGTTTAAGGTGGGATGGATAAGAATTGCGAGTCAAGTTAGGTGTTTTGGTAGTTCTTATAACAAAAAAAAAAATGAATCCAAACGAATGGAATATTTCTCCAGTTGTTACATCTAGTATAATTTGCCACACACAGTACATAGTAAAATAGTAGAAAACGTGTCATGGTCATTGCGACATTTGACTAGGACATTTTGTTACTATTTAAAAAAATGTCTTGTAATAATACTGAATAAATTGCGCCTCTCTTTGGGCGTCAATTATAATAATATGTGATCAATCGCCCTACTTCGGGTGTCGATTGATACACAACGGATTAATTCCCAGATAAAAGATGATGTGATGACTTTAGGTTGTCTTAAGCTCCGTGATCGAGCGCCTATCATCACTGTACGGAAAATATACCGTCTAATCAGCTGTCTATAGCCCCGTGTTCGAGCACTAATTAAATCGGTATTAATATTATTAAAGAAAGAGAAATGTTGTTGGCTGTTATTTCACACACGGTTTATTTTAATTACACCAGTAAATTATTTGCACATATTTCAGTTAAATGTTTGTTATCACTGCACACTTGTGATATTGAAGTGACTTATATTATAATGTGTTGGACTGTGAGCAAGGTCCCGGAGATCGTCCTCCCCATCGTCGTCGTCGTCAAAATGATATTGCTATACTGTCACTGTCTATACTGTACTGTGCTGTCCTGAACATACGCACTATGGTCTATATATGACATACGCCTTGCATTTTCTCCCTTGGTCAACAAAGTAAAAACTAACCAATGGACAGAGTCCTGGCGACACGTTTTATGATGGCTAGCTTCTTATTGGTATAAAGAAATGGCGTGCTCTGCCAAATACTACGAACTTTTTCCTTTAACAGGAAGCAACGCAGTAGATATTTTAACAAGAAAGAAGGTGTAAAAAAATATATTTTAGGGGTGAAGTCCTTTTCACATCATTCTAAGAAACGCGTGTTTGTTCATGGATGAATCTTAAAAGGATACTCTCCCTATATTGCTTTAAAGAAAAATTACCTTCATCCATGACTTTTTACATAATTTAGATTAGTCCAAATCAATACATTACAGTCTCATCAAATGCGTCTATGTTCATGAGCTATATTCAAGAACTGTAGAGATTACGTTATGTAGCAAATTAAACTAAACGAGAGTTATGTAGGGCCAGTGTTTTTTTCCGTTTTTATAGCAAAACTTTTTTTTTCCCCCAATTACTCGTAAATAAAATATTTCTTCAGTAGACAAATAGGGTTTAATTTTACTCACATGGTGAAATCAGCAGTCATCTGTTATGAGCAGAGCGGCATTAGATGACAAATTTTTAAATAAAGAAAAGAAGTTGTCATTAAATTACAGAACACACTTGAGAAATATTGAATAACTGTTGATGTCACCATGTGAAAAAAATTAAACCCTATGTTTCTACTGAAGAAATATTTGATTTCTTAACCGGAAAAAAAGTGTTCTAGATATAAAAACGGTCCCTTTCATCATGTTCCAAACATTCCCGCCTTAAGGCGGCCGCGAGAAAGTATCAATCGCTGTCAACTCACGCGGCTTATAATTGAATGGTCTGTGTCTTTTCTGGAACTACTTCTATATTCTGTCTGAGTTTACACGCACTTTCACCCTTCACCTACAACAGCCCTTTGTCAGGGCAATAAGAAAGAGGGGAAAGAAAACTACGAAACTTTTTATCTCAAGGTAAAGAGGAAATATTGTTGCTACTTCTCAAATATCTTAACATTTTCTGTTGTGAACCTGTCAAAAAATTACACTTTTTTGGAGGAAGGGTCAATCTAAAGCCCTAGTTTCATATCTCCAAAAATATGCTTAAAAAGTCGTTGGGAATTAGTTGTTTTTTTTCAACAAATAAAAATATAAGGTTGTTAAGGAAAAAAAAGCCCTTTTGAATTCTTTCAACACTCTTTTGGTGTGAAACATATTTGTAAATAACTCCATGGTGTGAACCTGCAAGCGAGCTATACCGACCGAGCGACCACCACCATTAGGGATGATGGTGCCAACATTTGCGGATAGGTGTAAGGTGGTCAGCACAATAATCTCTTCGGTCGTTAATCTCAGTTTTCTACTGGATCTGCTACTTCTTTACTCAAGTAACTCCTCATTTTGTCCTCACAAAGCTGAGTATGACCCCGTTCCAAACCCACTGCTTCACAGAAAATCTTGAGGTGCCGGGGGTCGAACCCGGGCCTTCTGTATCTTTAGTCAGGAACTCTGACCACTAGACCACAGAGGTGATCATTTTGAAATAACGTATCAAATAATTAAATATTACATTAAAGTTGAACGTTTGCGCGGCAATTTCTTGCTTACCGAAGCGGCCCCCTTAAGTATTCTTCCTGTTCTTAACAAACCCACCCTACCGATCAATCATTTTATTTTTTTCCTTCTTAGTTCAAGAGTTGACCTACTTCATATTCACGGTGCCTTCTAGTCCCGGCACGGGGGAAGGCTGAGATGATCGTGATAGGCTGGGTGGTCGCATGGTAACACCCTCCATCATTTAAAAGGATGTCACTCTTGTTTGTTTTGACTTTCTTTTCTTCAAAGATTTATTTGAACGAGCAAAGTTTATTTGGAATTATTTTGCTTTTAGCTTGCTCAAAATTAAAATGGGACATTTGTCACACGATAATAAAGAAACTTTTTTTTTTCTTAGCAACGCGTCTTACAACCAGTTCTGACTATATGCCTATGTATTAATTACTTTACCGTTACAGGGATGAGGAAGGTTGAATTTAGAGTCTTTACCCGCATTTGCGTGGAGGTAGAGCTGAAAACCATTTTAGGGAAAAACCACCTGACAGGGATCAAACCCCAATCACCCTAACATCGGCAGTTTAGGCTATTGCTAGAGTGACACCTTAGACCATGCGGCCACCGAAGTGGGTAGTAAATAAACTGAAGGCAATGCATCTAAGTATATACCTACGGTGTTTTTAGCACCTAGTCTTAACTGTTCTCATAATACTCATATGTACTAAATACGCTAATTAGTTAGGGATTAGGAAGGATTAATTTAGAGGTAGTGAACCCACGTTTGCGTAGAGGGAGAGTGGAAAACCATTTTGGTAAAAAACAAACATCAGCACACTCTAAAGGGATTAAACCACAATCTACCCGTTATCGGTAGTCTTGCGTAACACGAGAGTGACGCCTTAAGCCATGCGACCAATGAAGCAGGTGCTACTTATAGGTAAAATACTAGTACCTACTAAAAATATATATTTAAATTTAAAGAATTTATTTTATCTGTGTAATATTTTATTATCAGGGACGGTGTATTTCAATGTCATTTAATAAACAATATCGTTACATTAACGTGTTTTTACATTAAGGATTTAGTGTCATTTGAAATATTCCTGCAGGAGGGAGTATTGCCAGGATCTCTTTTTTTTGTATTTTGTAAAATTAATTAATTTTATATTAATAAACTTATTTTAATTCAAATACAATTTAGTGCTACTCGTGTGTTATTATTAAAGTACTACTATATTTAACTAAACTCACTCGGTGGCCGCATTGTATAAGGCGTAACTCTCGCAATAGACTATACTGCCAGTGACGGGTGGATTGGGGTTTGATCCTAGTCAAGTGAACCGAGGTTGGTTTTTCATTAATGGTTTCCCACTTTGTCTACACGTAAATGCAGATACACTTCCTCTAAATTCAACCTTCCTCATTCCTAACACATTAGGGTAATTATTACGTAATCGTTCAACCGAAACAGGTAGTAAGACGCCGTACAAAAAAAAAACTAACATCACATCGGTGTGCACGGGGAATAAACGTAAAGTTCGTCTAGTTTGGTTCGATGGTGACGGAGAGGCTGGGTTTCGAATTCCTGCCAGATATAATATGAATGTTTCACTTAAATGAGATACCCCTTTTTCCACGTAAATGCGGGTACTTTTCCTTAACAACGCTACCTTTCTTATCTATACCCCATTAGAATAGAATATTTTGATAGCCCATACGTAAGACGCGGTACAAAACCCAGTTTCTAAATTAAACGTGATAGATTGTATTTAATATTTGTATGAATAATAATAATTTAATATTCATACCAATGTTAAATATTAAATACCATTATTCATTGTGATAATATGTGAGTATTTTCATAAATTATGTTTCACCAGTTGCCTTTTTTTTTCTAATCTGTCTCGAATTAATTTGTTGCCATATTAAATGTGAAAACGAAGATCTTTGAATGATATTGATCTTGGCTGTGAAGTTTTCCTTTGCGAGGTCCTTCATCTTGATACTTCCTATCATTGTTCTCCACGCTCCAGACCGGATGTTTGTGATGTTGCGAAGAATGCCCGTACACGGCCACTCACTTATAACGCGGCTGGCTTACAAATATGATTTAGTTTATAAAATGCACTTTGAACAGATCCACGTGTTGTTTTTTCCTTCTTCCGATTACAGGAGGAACTTCAACCAGACAAAGGTTGTGCTTGTCTGTGCTGTGATGACCGTTTTAGATATAGAGATCATCCACAAATCATTGGGCAGTTGTAGAAATTATCCACTTTAATGACGTGCTTCCCAAACTGTGATACGTGCACCCTAAGAGGCACGCAACGTGCCACAGAATCTTATGATTAACACATTATTATTGTTTTGTTACAATAAGTCTGATAAAAAAAATGAGGATAATTCGATATCAAGAGAAAGAAAAAAAATCATTTTTTTGGATTGCTTATTATTTCTTATATAGTTGACTTAGTGGTTTATCTTGTAAGGGTATCATTTTATTTCTTAGTTCTTTGGTTTAGAAAACACGATATTTATATATATTTACTTATTAGTATTCTGCATCAGTTCAATAGTATTTAATCATGTATGTATCTGAAAAAATTCATAAAAATATACATGTATACATTATTTTAAAGTAAATTTTTTTTCATTACAATAACTATCCTTTATTTTTGACGTTCATCTGAGGTGACATTTGCTGGCCAAACCACCAAGCTACTGGACAAAGTGTTGGTGAAAGGAACTAAGTCAATGACTTAGTGCGTTTCTGAACAAGGCTCAATCACCATTATAAATTTTAAGATACATTGTACATTGTACATTGATGTATCTCCACCAAAAACATAGATTGGCATAAAATAACAAAATATTATAACTTAGCTTAGTTACTTTATGCGCGAATCAATTCAATTACTGCTAGGCAAGAAAATACCCGTTTGCTTAACATAATTATTTTTATTAAATTAAAAATATAGGCCTACTAATTTGAAAAAGCATGAAAACATTAGTTAGGCTAAATGCATTCCGTGTTAAAACAGTTTCATCTAACGTTATCATACATTGACATATTAGTATGTAATTAATGTGTTCTTAATATGTAGTAAAATGTAATCATACTATTCAACGGATTAACAATGAATATATTTATTTACAATATTTAAGAATCATACATCCTAAGCTTAAGAACCCTTGCAATCTAACAAGCGTTCTTAAACTTATATGTACTGTACATTTTATTGCTCTTAAATATTGTAAAATATAAATCAATGTATTGTCCTTTATGATTTATTTTGACTGACATTATATATAAATTTATCAATCAACTTCATTTTAGTTCATTTATTTTGTTACTATAACTCAACTAACTACTCCCAACACTTAGAGTTGAGTTAGTTACAAGCTCTCCTTCGGTTCATTTAAAATGTGATATGTCTATGTGAATGTCTGAGGAAGAAACTGATTAAATACTACATTTGGAGCATAGCGCTGTTTGTAGCAGAAACTCGGACTCTTAGGAAGATGGGAAAATAAATACTTGGAGAATTTTGAAATGTGGTGCTGGAGAATACTTGAGACCAGATGGACAGACAGGGTGACAAATAAAGAAGTCCTAAGAAGAGTGGGTGAAAAGAAAAACATTTTGAATGTGATTTTGTGGACAAAGCAAACTGGATCAGACATATCTTCAGGAGGAACTATCTTCTGCATGACGTCATAGAAGGCAATGCTGAGGGAAAGAGGATCTTACTAAAAAGAAGGTTTTAAAATAATAATAACATGATTTGAAGGAAAGAAGAAAATTCTGGGAGCTGAAGGAGGAGGCAGAGGACAGGGTGCAATGGCGGTCTAAGTAAGTTCATTGATGAAAGGAATGGACTTTCGTAAGACAGAATACCTAATAATAATAATGCATATTAGAATTCTGGTAAGAAGAAAAATATCAGACAGTTATTAAAGTCACTGAAACCATTTCAATATATCAATACGTTAAACCACTAAATCTTTAGCTGTCAAAATTGATACATCTTAACAATACTCTTAAAATAATATTAATAACGTAGTAAAATATTATCATTGTTGACCACTAAAAAATATGATTGTGTTTTATAAACTGTTCTTCCTGCCAGATCATCTACTGCCCTCACGTTTGACCGATGTTATTTAGAAATTAAATATTGGTCAATGTCGGCTACTCTGTAATCATTTTTATATTCTCTAAAACCGACGTTCCCAAACTTATTCAACCGAAGGATGCTTTGCAACCCCCACCCCCTCTTCCCAAAAAAAACACGTGCTCAAGCCCTCATACATTTTTTCACACTAATATTATGAGCATTAAATAATGAAAGTTAAAGATTAGAAGTATAAAAACAAAAACAAACGGAAAAATCACACTATCTGGCTGCACCTTTGGAAAATGTCCTTTATTCAGATTTGAATATAATTTGTTACCCTTAATTATTGATGCTATTTTATGGTGTAAAAAATAAATAAATAAATTCTAAAATTTCCTTACGGAGCGCGAAATAGATATGGCAGAACCCAACGGCTCCGCGAAGCAAAGTTTGAAAATCGCTGATCTAAAAGGTTTATGAAAGACACTGATGGACCGTTGTTTATTCAATATTTGCCTCTCGTATCAATTGGGCGAATTAATATCACTTCTCAATACCAAGGCAAACTAGGCAAGGTAAGTAGCCCTGTAATTCAACGTAGAGTTCGATGTTCATAGATAAGGACTTAATATACAACTATAAAATCTACTATATGTCCGACACCTTCACTCAGTCGGTAGCGTATCTGCCTATTTAGCAAAGTGAAAGGGTCCCGGGTTCGATTCCCAGTATAGCCGAAAATGTATCATTGGTAAAAATATGGGTTTACACTTTCACATTGATAAATTAATGGCTGGGGACTGGAGGGTGTGCCTGTCCTTGTCCTAAATTAGATTATAGGTAATGTTAAGCTACGACAGGTCCAGCCAGCCGGTAGTGGAAAATATATGGCTCGAATAAAAAAGTGACCCAGCCCAAATACTGGAAACAGTATCGGATGTAAAAAAACCTACTATATCTACTTTCACGTATACACACATCAAGTCATGCTATATGTAGCTGTCACTTTCGATATATAGTATCGATATCTTTAAAAATAGCACTAATAGAATATTACAATGTTACCAACGTTAACCGTAAAAAAGATAGGTTTGTATTTTCTAAAAGTTGTTTTCCTTCCGAAGTTATTCTATATAGTCTGTCCGCTGATGTGTTTGGATGGACCAAAATAAACTTGTTTTTAGCTAGCTATTTTAAACTGGTTTTCAATTAGAAACACGATCATAGAATGAGTATCCGGTGATCTTAAACAAGGATACTTGCAATTTAGGTCAAAGTAACTTGAACCCTATCAAGTGAAACGTGTACACCCACTTCTGATCAACATTGGCATCGTTAGAATGAAGGAGGAGGAGCGGTGGGGGGAAGGGTCTTTTAATAAATATTATCTTAAAATAAGGTTATTATTTTAACACGAACACTACCTGACGTTTGAATAGGTAAAAGTAACTTTTCAAGAGGACAGACATAGCCTTTCCAATGAAGAGTGAACTATATAAGCCTAAATGCTGGCTTGTGCTGGATGGTGAACTATGAAGTGTTATGGGATCTGGGAGATTTGTATGTGTTGGTCAGCCAGAGTTTTCGCGGACCTGGAAAACTGGAAGAACCGGAACAACACTTATTTTCCTCCTCGAAAAACAAGAAAATACAATTAATTTTGCAACAAAAAAAACTAGAAGATTTTAGACTTCAAAACATTACCTTGAAACTTTAAACTATAAGCTTTATATAGAAGTAAAAGCTAACTAAAAAACTAGGCACCCTGATTTAAACACACGTATAAGCTCTTCACCCTCAACTGAAACATTGGGCTGCGTAACTATGTGTCATAATTTTCCCATCATGATCAAATCAACCTGTTTTAAACATAATTACATTAGTAATTTCTAGCTAATTAGAGCAAAATTAAATTTCTTTGGCTTGAAAAAATTGTAGGCTAATTCTTTCTGAAAAACCTAAAAGAAAAAGAAAAAAAGCAGGAAAATTGGTTATGGTATGAAAGTGATAGCCCCTTTTCCACTTTGTTGGAATATGTCTGGAGATTCCAATACTTTGGTCACAAAATTGATAGTATTCTGAATTCGGGGATTTAAGAGATGTCTTGTACTTTGGGGACTAGACACATTGTGGTGTACGTTATTTAGTGAGTATTTACTTCAGTAGCCATCCCCCAGCTTATGAAAAAGATACAACAAATCTTTGTATGGAACTGTGCGCTTCACAGTGACAGTGACGTGGTGTTTGACTGTTGTGCACATGCACACATAAGTAGGGGGTGGGGAGGAAGGTGGGATTGCCAGTTAGAGACACTGTTGCTCTCGCAGTGCCGGGTCTGGCGTGATGGTGGAAGGAAGTTGTTTTTTTACTCAGCATGTGCAACGCGTAGGAGTCGTTTGCTGATACCCTTGAAGGTGCTATCCATACAGTGTTTTTATTATTATTAGTTAGCACTGCATCTTGCTACCCGTTCGGGTTATACGCTTAAGTACTAATTATGCTAATGGATTAGAAATTGGGAAAGTTGAATGTTAGAGGAAGTGAACCCGCATTTGCGTGTAGGGAGAGTGGAAAAACATTTAGGGAAAACCATCCTTAGTTCACCCGACCGGGATTTTAACCTTGATCTCCCCAGCCGGCCTTGGCAGTCGAGCTCAGCACGACTAGCGCGTTAGCTAACTAGGCCTTCGAGGCGAGTAATACAGTGTTAAAATCCTTGGGTGAACTTTTTTTTTTACGTTATAAAACTAATAGAAAAATGCAAATAAAAGCTTTTATTTTAATTTTGTCAAGCACATCACGAACTTGTTCTATATATTTTCCAAGCACTGTGTCTTGCTACATGTTTAGGCTATACGCATATGTACTAATTAAGCTAGGAATGAGGAATATTTAATTTAGAATGAGTTTACCCAGATTTGCGTGGAGGGACTAGAAGTCTAGGGGTAAGGTGTCGGACTTCTGTGCTAGGGATGTGGGGGTCAATCCTTGGTCCCGGCACAGATTAATCTGATTTCCAAACCCTTCCTTCACCTCTGACAAGATGTGTATTAATCACAGCTTGTGAATGTGTGGAGTGCCAAGCCTCCACTGTGGTTCGGATCCCACGTTAAACTGTAGGCCCTCCATTTCATCTCACAAACACCCTACCATTACACATTAGCGTAAGTGCGTACAACCCGAACGGGTAGTAAGACGCGGTGTTAATAATAATAATATACGTGAGATAATTAGCGCAAACTTTATCTTAAACCAAGCTGAAGTACCCGGCATTTTACGGGAGAAATGCCATGTTGGCTCTTAATTGAAAAAAAAAAATCAATCCAAATTTTAAAATTCCGGCTCAGAGGTACACATGTCCGTGCGTAAGGGCTACAATTTTTTAAATATCCATCCTTTGCGTGCGTAAATATCGCGCAATGCTCATAACAAGCACACTCATTATTTTATTAATATTGTTTCACTTTCGAGCCAGTTTTTTTCATTAATTAAAAATAATGTTTAATTTACAAGTATAATAATAATAATACTTAACACCCGTCTTACTACCTATCTGGGTTATACACTTAAGTAATAATTATACTAATGGGTTAAGACTTGGAAAGGTTCAATATAGAGGAAGTGAACCCTAATTTGTGTGAAGGGAGAGTGGAAAGCTATTTGGAAAAAAACACCCTAGTTCACCCGAGCGAGATTCGAGCCACGATCTCCCCTTCCTCGACAGTCTAGCTCAACAAGAAACTAACGCGTTAGTGAACTACGCCACCCAGGCGGGTTTTACCATTAGGGATAATAGATAAATCACGAATCTCGCAATAATACATTCTAACAGTAAAAGTTGTGTTTTATAGAACTGTTTACAGTCGCTACCGGCAGTATCGACCGGCAGATTCGACTGACCTAGCACTAGTTCCTCTAATTCTGAGCAGTGTTGCCAACTCAAATGATTAAAATCCCTCCCAAATTGATCAACATTTTATAATTTCGCTTTACATTTGAACTTAATAAATGCTAAGTTTTCTCATGTTAATTTATTTTAACACGGGGGACTTAGACAAAGCCAGCTTATTGTTCACTGTAGACGGTCATATGGCTAAGGCCTCTTAGTAAATGAAATAAATGTTTAGTCTAATTTAAGTTGTAGTCAATACGTGCTCAAAATACGAGTATAATGACCTGCCTGAATCCCTTTTGAGAGAAAAATCTCGTTGCAAATTAATGTTTTAAGCGCTTTCAGTGCCCACTTGAAATTAACAGTTGAGCCACTAATCTATATTAATAAAATGACTTTTTTTTTCACGAGCATTGAGCAATATCTAACGTATGGAAAGTTCCGAAATTAAAAAAAAAATCTTAGCTCCTGTGCACGAACATGTGCGCTTCAAAATAGGAATTTTAAAATTTGGATGTTATTATTTTAAATTAAAAGCAGACACATTACTTCCGGGCAACGCCAAGTAGTTCAGTTAGTGCCAAATAAAGATGCCATTTACCTACCTCGACCCTGGGCAAGGCCGTAGACAGACAATAATTTCAGGGAGGGGGTGGGGAGGTGGGGGCACACCCCCCAATTGCCGGAAACTAGAACAATTTATAAATGAAAAACAGTTCTAGAAGCTTTCTGAAGTGTTTTTAGAGCAACATATCCCCCTAACTGCCGGAGGCGAGAGATAATTCTAAATACTACACACCTCTCGAAGCTCTCTGAAGTGTTTTTTTTTATGGTTACACAGCCCCCTAATTTGTATTTGTACCTAAATTTTGAAAATGTTTGAACCATAAATTAAGTCATACATATTTTTTTCATAAAATTTCGGGGGAAGGGGAATTTGACCCCCAAATCCCACCCCTGTCTACTGCCTTGACCCTGGATACTTTAAAATCAAGAAAATCACAAAATAAACATTTTAAGTATTTTTCCAACTACAAGAAAAGCTATAATTTTTTTAAAGTTAGTTTTTCCCAAAAGTCATCATTAAATAATTTAGCTGCCAGACACTTTGGAAACAGTTTGATCTAAACAAGAAAAAGTTAAGCTGGCAACACTGATTCTTGGTGAGGATATTTTTCCTAGCTGCTACTCAACCGTACTGCGAGATTCCGGTTTTAGCCAGCGTTGACAAATGTACGATCTGTGTATTGTAATATTTCACCAATTGTACGGTACCCGCCTCGGTGGCGTAGTGTGCTAACGAGCTTGTCGTGTTGAGCTCAACCACTGAGGACGGGGAGATCGAGGTTCGAATCTCGGTCGGGTGAACTGGGGATGGTTTTTCCTAAATAGTTTTCCACTCTCCCTCCACGCAAATGCGGGCTCACTTCCTCTAATTCAACCTTCCCGATTCCTAATCTATTAGCGTAATTAGTACTTAAGGCGTATAACCCGAACGGGTAGTAAGTCACGGTGCTAAATATTATTATTATTATTATTATTATTATTATTATTATTATTAACTGTACGGTCTTACGACCCAATATTGGAATAACACGCTTATAGTGACCTCCGGGAGCTATGGTTAAAGTACTAATTTAATAAATAAAATAATTATTAAATACTTACCTTGGTGGCCTAAATAGCTAACGCGCTAGTTTCATGTTAAGCTAGGCCACCGAGGATCGGGGAGATCAAGGTTTGAATCTCGCTCGGGGGAACTGGGGTGGTTTTCCCTAAATGTTTTTCCATTCTCCCTCCATGCAAATGCGGGCTCACTTAATCTGTATTAAACCTTTCCAATTCCTAACCCTTTAGCGTGACTAGTACTTAAGCGTATAGCCCGAACGGGCAGTAAGGTGCGGTGCTAAGTATTAATTTCTGATGGTCAAAAGATCAAGCAATATTGTTATGTGTTGTTTCTTAAGAATTAAATTTTATATAATGATAAATCCACATTATCAACCCCCGTCACCACACAGGTTACTTTGATTTGTACCCCAATGAGGTCGAATTTGATGTGTAAGCGTTGCAAGTGAGTTTGAACTTTTACATTTAATTGAGGACCCATGTGCTAGTATTACCAATTGTGTATTAGGTGCCTGTTATGTGATTATACCTTAATTTTCTTACGAATGAACATTTGGTGTGATTAATAGGTATTTAGATATAAAATGGACCCACTTCGGTAGCCGCAGGCATCCATCTCCTAATAGGCTGGACTACCGATTACGAGGAGATCGGGGTTCGAGTCCCAGTCGGGTGTGCTGAGGATGATATTTCCTTAGTTGTTTTCCACTCTCCCTCCAGGAAAATACTGATACTATTTCTCTAAATTCAACCTTCCTCGTCGCTAACCCATTAGTGTAGCTATAATGATTTTTTTTAGCACTGCGTCTTACTATCCGTTCGGGTTTATACGCTTTAAGTACTAATTACTCTAATGGATTAGGAATTGGGAAGGTTGAATTAGAGGAAGTGAACCCGCATTTGCGTGGAGGGAGAGTGGAAAACCATTTAGGAAAAACCATTCCCAGTTCACCCGACCGAGATTCGAACCTCGATCTCCCCATCCTCAGCAGTCGGGCTCGACACGACAAGCGCGTTAGCCAACTACGCCACCGAGGCGGGTAGTGTAGCTATAGTACATGCGTATATTCAGGAAGGATAGTAAGACGCAGTGCTTATAGCTTTTATATATGAAAAATGACAGTTGCCGATCACATGTCTTGATGTATGAATACGTGAAACTAAATAGTTCCGTTTTCTAGCTGTCGGTTAAATCTATAGAGAAGGATGATATCCTTTCGGAAGAAATGTTATTTATTTGTTTATTTGAGGTATTTAACAAGCACTTTCTGAACTGATTGATTATAAATCAGCACACGATAATTTTTACGAGCGAGAGCGAAAGAGCCTACCAATTTTGTCTGGAAAGGTATTTTCAAATACCTTACAGGGTTATTTTACATGCAATGATTGGCATCGAAACAATGGCTTTATTTCCCTTCCGAAGAAAGCTGTGCTACGAACTTTTTATCGCTCAAGAAAGATTCATCCTCCCCAGCTGGGTTTGAACCCACGAACATCGGTTCATAAGGAGAGAACATTACCCCGAGACCACCGTGATCAACAGCGGGGGGGGTGGAAATACAATCCGTCTCAGAGGTCCATCCGTGCTATACGTACTATGGCTTGAGTGAGACTTGGCAACACTGGTCGTAGCTGTCGGCAGTTAGCTCCACCTTGAAGCAGTCAAGTCGCGGCCGCGTTGCCCAACAGCTGCGTTTAGTTGTGCGCGTGTGTGCGGGTTTGGTAAACATTGCTTGCTTTGTCTTTTAGCGCTCTCTCTATACAATGGCAAAACTGAAGGTAAACTCCGATGAAAAATTGATCGAGTTGGTCAAGATGCATCCTGCTTTATACGATCGTGGGCAGGAAGATTACAAAGACGCCCAAATGAAGGAGATCATTTGGAAAACCATTGGGGAAAGTGTAGGAAAAACTGGTAGCTAATAAATAAATAGTTTTCTTTTTTAAAACGCATTAAATTTATACAGTAGGATTCGCGTATGAAGAACTGTATTTGAAATTTTACAAATGCTACTAAAACTACTTTCACAAGTCATATGATTTGCGGCAGTCACTTTTGGTAGATAGTATCAATACATCTAAAATAATTTTACTAATATAGTAAACTAATGTCAATGTTTACCGTTAAAAAAATGTGTATTTTCAAAAAGGTCATTCCTACCAAAATCCTATTTTGCTTATAACATTAGGGTTCTTTAAACTTTAAAGCAATTTTCAAAACATGTCTGAGGCCGACACCTCATCTCAGTCAGTAGCGTGCCTGTCTTCTAAGCTTAGGGTCCCGGGTTCGATTTCTGGCATGGCTTAAAATAATTTCATCTGTGAAATGTGGGGTTCCCCTTTCACAGTTATGAATTAACAGCCTGGGGCTGGGTGTTGTGTCTGTTCTAGATTTAAGTTATTTTGCTGATATAATTAGTCGGTTCAGAATGTGCACTTTAAATACCGGTACCACAAATAAATTAAATAAATTATTATTGAAATATTGTTTGTAGGGGGTACTCCATAGAGAACAAACTTAAGTTATAATATAAACACTGTTGAAGACGCTAATATTTTCATTTATAATATCAACTTGATTAAATTTCTAATGCTAAACCTATTCTGGGATTTATTGAAATTAAAAAAAAAAAGGTAAGTTTTCATAAATGCGTTGAAGTTATTTTAAAACAAATAAAATGTTATGGGAGTTCTCCAACAATGTTTGACGTTAGAAAATTCCTAGTTTTTTGGACTGTATTTAAGTCACTTTTTCGTCCTATGTATTATACTCCAATTTTCTTACGAATGGACACATCTTAAAACTAGAAAAGGTTATTCTACAAATATCACTTTTGATAGATAAAACAACACTAATAATATATTAAAATGTTATCAATGCTGACAGAAAAAATTTGTATTTTCTAAAAGGTGTTCCAATGTCCATTCGTAAGAAAATCAAGGTATACCTTTACTTAACATATCAGTGTTTAGCAGAAGTTTAAGACTAATGGAAATTTTAATTTATCATGATGGTAGGTCAAACTTTATTTGTGTTGTCGATATTTTTATTTTATAAGCCATGATTAAGTGCAAGTTTAAATAAATCAATATTATAATATATAGCTTCAGAATAATATTTTAATGTTTTTAAAAAGCACTAATATTAATACATTTTACCACATAAAATTAATCTGTGTAAATGAACAGTTGTTCATGGCACATTATTATTATTATTATTTCAATTTCAATAAAGTTGTGTGAGTATTTTGACACTTAGAATGCTAGAAAAAATTCCTTGTTATTATTTCTTGAGTATGTTTTTCCTTAGAAGATTGACTAAAATTACAAATATTGAAATGATTACAGTTATTAAACTATTTCAATTAGGAAAGTTTTTTTTTCCTTTGTAGGTATCGTGCATAATTCTCAACAAATAAAAGAAACGTGATTATTAAATAACTCCAATAAAAGACAGCGAAATAAGTGAAGAAGGCTACACCCCATATCACAGCTGAAAGAATTTCAGGTCGTATCGTATGGAGAAAAGCTTTACCCTCTCTCTCTGTGTCTCTTCCTCTCCTCTCTCTTTCTCCCGCAGTCACAATCGGTAATTTATGAAGTAAATTAAATAGTTAAATATGAAAATATACAATTTTTATTTTTAGAATGGTGGTACATAAGTATTTAAAGAAATATTGAATTTAACGATTAAATATAAGATATGTATATACACACAAAAAATAAATATAGTAAAGAAACGATGGATGATCGCAGGACCTAGTTGATTGAGGCCCAAAAAGATTGCTAATGTGAACATGACACTAAAAAAAAAAGAACTCGTCCTTTTTTTTACTTGAGAAGACATATTAGGACCATAAATACACAAAAAAAATCCGTTTTAAATGTCGACCTCGGTGGTTTTGGGGTAAAGTGCTCATCTCAGGACCCGATGTTTGTGGGTTCAAACCCACGTGGGGTTGGCGTATTTTCCTTGAGCGATAAAAATCTGTAGCACAACTTCCTTTGGAGGAAAAATAAAGCCATCGTTATCGTGTCGATTGTGGCATGTAAAAGAACCTTGGAAGGTATTTAAAAACACCTTTCTTGATAAAATTGGTAGGACCTTTCACTCCTACGCATATAAATTCTCATGTGCTGATAAAATCCGTCTGTTTAGAAAACACACGTTAAATAACTAAAAAGAATCTTTTAAAACAATTGCCATTGTATTTAAATTTCTTTCTTTCATTGGAATTATCAAAAGTGTCACGATAAAACTGATGTGACTGTGAGAAATGTGGAAACACAAGGCCGTTGACCGAAATGACTCTCCGGCACTAAGGAATCTGTGAACAAATGTTGTTGTTTTTAAATTATAAGTAGCTCACAATTTTCTGGATTTTTTTTTCAGTTGGAGAATGCAAAAAACGATGGAAGGATATTAGAGACAATTATTTTAGAAACAAAAGGAAGGAATTAGCATCTACTAGGCTTTCAAAGTGGCGCTTGTACAAGCTTTTGACATTTCTCGATCAAGCTAGAAGGGAAAAAAGGTATTAAGCCAAGTTTTGACAAGTTGTAGGCCTAAATTATATCTGTGTTGGTAAAAAAAATAATCCTACTTTATAAATATATTTATTTATTCCCCTATGAGTTCTTCGCTGATACAAAGTTAGATTTACTAACACAAAAAAGCAAACACACTCTTGCTTAATTATTCTGTAAGCTCAATGACTTAGATGCAGCCTAAGAGATATATCATTAAATGAGGTAATAAAAAAATAAAACATTTAACCATTTGATTATAGTAAAATTGTACAATATTAAAAAACACGCAATTTTTCAAAATCAATATTTCCATATTTTTTAAAATAAATTTGTAATTTATTTAAAATGTTTAACCCGCTTGGACTGCCGATGACGGAGAGTTCGGGATTCGATCCCAATCTGATATACCGAAGGTGACTTTCCTCAATTATTGTTCACTCTACCTCCACGCAGATATGGGTAAACTTTCTCTAAATTGAACCTTCCTCATCCCTAACACTTTAGAGCAATTAGTACATACGCGTATAACCCAAACTAGTCTAGTTTGCTGGTGACGGGCATGTTGGGGTTTAAATCCTGGCAGGAGTGTGTTGATAATGATGTTTCCTAGATACTTTACCACTTTCCCACCACGAAAATGTAGGTACAGTACATTCTCCTTAAATCTTACCATTCCCAATATCAAACCCATTGGTGTAGTTAATTGCGTACATGTGTTTAGTAAGACGTGCTGCTAGAATATATATATTTATATATGAGATGCAAAAATAATAATGTGAAACTTTTCTGCACTGTTTGCAATCCAGATCTCATTGTTCGTTGCCTGAGGATAGTGAAGGTGAGACCTCCCAGCAGTCTGAGTATTTATTGAATGTTCAAAATACTGAAGACTCAATGGACATAATTATGTCACCTTCACAGTTAAAGAGTGAAGATCCTACTGCCTCGTGTATTGATTCACTTCAAGCTGAATCCGGAAGATCACAAGATACCCATGCATCGGAGCCTTCTGTAAAATCGCATTCCTTGAATAAAGCAGCTTCTTACTACAAAGTTGTTGAAGGCATTAAGAAAAATAGAATAACAGAACGTATGAGAATTCTGAAAAGCATGGCACGAGAGGAGGATGATGACGTAGATTTGTTTTTTAAAAGTGTAGCAATAACTGTCAAAAGATTTCCACCTCACCTAATTGGCACCGCAAAGCTGAAGGTGTTGACAGTAATTAACGAACTTCAACAGTCAACCTCCTTCCAGTGTACCTCCTGATCCACCCCCTAATCCTCATCCAGCTCATTTTCATGATACTCCTAATTATGGTGGCTGATGTAAAAGCTATCATTTATCTTCTAGGGTTCATGCCTTATTCACTGCTTCACAAAATTTGGCAATTTCGCCGTTTATGTATTTTCCAAATTTACTCGATTAATATTTCACCCCTCATTCCTATCACTTATAACCATGTTCTTACTTGTATCAAATTTATATTGACAAAACAATACAAGTTTCACCGGACACCTGTGTCAACAATGTAAAGAGAATAGATAGGTAGCGCCATTAGGGAGAATATTATGATGTCATTGCTTACGTCAGCCACGAAACTACGTCACCCAGTGCACAGCAGTTAGTAGTGTGTCCATATGTTTTGGACGGTCCTTTCATTTATCTTTATAATGATTTATTTATTTGCACTTTTTTTGTATAGTTACAGTAGTTACTTTATTATGTTTACCACTCGAGTAGGCCTATCTGTTTTAATAGACTACTGTAAAATACAGCAGTGATGTTCTAGTTAATGATTTAGACATTTATTTACTATAATTATTTAATAGTAATAATACTTAGCACCGCGTCTTATTACTCGTTCGGTTTATACGCTTATTTAATAGCAGTAACTATAATACTAAATATGTATGCTTACTATATGTCGTATTGTTCTTCTCAAACTGTTTATTATTTATAATAGTTTTTCTTCTATCATACTAATATTATAAAGAGGAAAGATTTGTTTTTTTGTTTGTTTGAAATGAATAGGCTCCGAAACTACTGGACCGATTTAAAAAATTCTTTCACCGTTGGCAAGCTACACTATTC
>CABFVX010000737.1:191569-234209 GCA_902151425.1 Timema shepardi | reverse complement strand
GAAGGAAGGGTTTGGTAATCAGAAAAATCTGTGCCGGGACCGAGGATTGAACCCCGGCCGCCAGCACAGAAGTCTGACACCTTACCTCTAGACCGCCAGGTCACACCATCAACTATCCTATCCAGTTCACGTATTCAATATATATGGGTAACGAGACGTGGTGTTAAAATAATAACGACGGCCTACTATAAAGGGTAGTTACCTGGAGGTTAGTTTAAAGGAAATGCAAAGCATTAATTAACGTGGAGAGAGTGTAAAATCTATAGTGATAAAACGCATTTTGTTAAACATTACCAACACATCCGGTTGGATTTGAACACCGAATTTCTCCTCAGCGGTGATCAAATGTACGTGGATGCCTTAGACTAGTGCGAGTAAGAAATTCATAACGTTAAGGGAAATCTGATGAGAGGAATTATCATTATGATTTAATGGTTTACTTTTAATTGAAACGCTTTATGTAGTTTACACATTTAACATGGGGTAGGAAGAAAGCGCAAGTTAATGTCAGCATGTTTGCGGTTTTTAATAACCCAAAAACTTTTTGGAAAAAATAAATTAAATGTTGCTTCAATAGATATATTAATTTAATTTTCTATACATATGAATCTAAACATTTCTTGAATATTTGTCAAGAGCATTGTGACATTTCACTAAAAAATTTAATTGGAAAAAAAGGGGCTATGTTCAAAATCATGAACAAATATTCAAGGCATAGTTAGATTAATATGTATTAATGCTAGAAACGAGTATATTATGTTTTATTTTTCACAGGTTTTACAAGGCAGGAAGGGGCTCATTGAACTAAACTTTTTTTTATGTATTCATTTAAATTTCATTCTGATCATTTGTGGGCCTACTTACTGAACTGCATACAAATTACAATAAGAGTTATTTTGGTATGAGAACATAAAAATGAAATGTTCCTCATTATTCGAATTGTGAGTCCCTATTTGTTCACAATATTGTTTGGGCACACCATGGATGTCTTTACCTTTTGCAAGGATTAAAAACACTTGTTTATATGATCATAATAATAAGTCATACCTCTTTTAACTGCTAATAGTGTTGCCACAAATGTAACAAAAATATTCCCGGCTTTCCTAAGGAGGGGTTCGATTAGACCTACATAAAACTAGCTATAGCCTAATAACATTAAGCCCACTGTTAACAAATATAACATCAAAATGATCCACCTTGTTGGCCACGAGGTGTTGATTTTTTTTTTTTTCTAAACCCTCAACCTCGACACTAGAATCAAAGCCGGGACCTTTGGCTTTGCACGCAATATTATAAAAGATTGAAGTATGGGCTCTTAAGACCCTCCTCCCTCCTTAGCAAGGTTAGGGTTAAATGTATATATTGAATTACTAAATTTATTCACTGGAGTAACATTTTATTTTATTTTTGTCAAAAAGAGTATGGTTTGCTTTTAAAAAAATGCAAAATTTTAGGCACAATTTGATTTTCCTTTCACCCAACAAAATTCCAAACAATCCCTCTCCTATGAATTATAGTAATATTTAGTTAGGTAAAACTAATATAAACGATATTCGTTATGTCATCTCGTAGAATTGAGCCAGGAGTTTGTGTAATCTGCATCTCTTATCACTTAGTAATGAAATTATTAATTTACCCTCATTTTACTACCCGTCCTGAATACCCGAATGTGTATGCACTAATAAGGTGAGGATAAGGAAGGCTTGATCTAGAGGAAAATTACACGAGTCTGCGTTGAGAAATACTGAAAATACATTTATAAAAACAAAATCATCCTCAGTAAAACCAGCTGGGTAACAAACCCTGACTTTACCGTCACTGGTAAACAAAACTAGATAATATTTATGTTTAGTCTGCGTTCTCACAGATCTGGGTAGCCTCAAAATATGCTAATTCTATCGTATGTATTTATGTATTATTTATAGAATTGTAACCTCGGTGGTCTCACCTCAGGACCCGATGTTCTTGATTTAAACCCAGCCGGGGTCGATGGATTTTTCTTGAGCGATAAAAATCCGTAACAAGACTTCCTTTGGAGGGGAAGTACAGTCTTTGTTGGTCCCATGTTGTGTGTGGCATGTTTAGTAACCCTGGAAAGTATGTAAAATATATTTCCTGGCAAAATTGGTAGGCCCTTTCTCTCTAGCTCATAGAAATTTTTATGTGCTGATAAAATCAGGCAGCTCAAAGAGTGAACGTTAAATACTTAAAATACATAAAACATAAAAGAGTGACTTAATCCAAACCATTGGGCACGTGGACTAAATCAAGCTCATTTAGTTTAGCTCCCCACCAATAGAGAGTCCGGGACTTAGGTCCCTGCTGGGCGGACCGAATATAGATAATTTTAAATGGTTTCTTACTCACTTCTCCAAATAAATGCGAGTAAATTTCCTCTACATTATATTTTATTCGTCCCTGACATGTTAGCCTAACTGAATTCATATAGTGTAGATCAGTAGTAAGATGTGTGGGGAAAACTTAACAATTTAGGCCCAGTTTCCAAATACCTTGATGCTATATTTGTTAGAGTATGACATAATTTTAGGCGCTATAGCCACTATTTTTTTACTTTACAATTGTTTGCTAGTGCTATCGTCCATTTAGAAATGTTGTTATAGTTGTATTTTTTGGTGTAATTTTTAACATAAAGGTCATCAATGGCTTAATTAAAGGGATAATCACTAGGAGTTAATCTTAATAGAAATAATTCCACATCAACGTGGAGAGAGAAAAGAAAATTCACATGATTAAAATTCTCCTAGTGAAGTGTGACGCCGTAATCCATCCCACAAGGGGCTCCGTGTATTTAAGTCGGAGACTTTTAACTTTGACACAACCCAAAGGCTGAATGATGAACCAATCGGTGGAACTCCTGGCGACCATGGTAGGGAACATTCACTCCATCACAACATATCATATAACCACCGTGGTTTGAGTGTAGCCAGGTGTACAAGCACACGCAGCAAGCATTTTGAGTTCACAAACCCCTATTAGTCGGCGAACCCTTCATCACTTGGTAGCATTTGAGAAAACACCCCGCCATTTCCTGGTTCTTGGTAGTAGAAGCTAACCCTCTTTAAGTACGATGTCAGTATCATGAGAGGTCAGAAACTCAGCCTTAGGTAGGCCTATTACAACGGTTTCCCGAAGAATTGACTATAGGTACGTACTATCAACTGCTTGGTGAATGGCGGGTAGGGGACATTTCCCTTCCCCCCAACCCCACACAGATTATTCTAGAGGGATTCAGCCACACAACCCCCTTGACCAGAGGCACAGACAAGTCTAATGACAAGACTAACGTCACTGCTGGATGATGATGGAACTAACCGTAGCGTTCCTAGCGTTGAAGGACTCAAGCTGCCAAAAGGAGCGCAGCCATTTTAACCTGGGTGTTTAGTGTCTGGATATATTATTTGTCTGTGACCGAGGGTCCCCAAAATGGAGGCATCTCCAGTGACTTTGTGGATCCTTCCTATATATATATATATATATAAAATTGTAATATCGTCAAAATCGTATTAAATAAAACTTCTAATGATTTTGTAGGTGGGATGGTAGTATTTTCAGTAGCTCTCCACTCTCCACACTCCACTTCCAGTTTCTGTAATGGTGTCCTTTTAACTTCCGTGGTTGGGGCATTTGTAAATATTAAATATAACAGACCCACTTTGGTGGCCTTATGGTCTAGGACATCACTCTTGCAATAGAGTATACTTCCGATAACGTAGAGATTGGTGTTCGTATCCTGATCTGGTGTAGTTTGGGTGTTTTTTTTCTCAAATAGTTTTATATTCTACCTCAACCTAAATGTGGTTACACTTCCTTTATATTTGACCTTCCTTATTAGTAACACACCAGAATAATTAGCATATATGCGTTTCCCAGGATGGGTATTAAAACGCTGTGCTAGAAATTAAAAAAAGAAAAGAAAATGCACTCAACCATTTTGGTATAAAACTTTGACTTTCACTACTTTTGGATTCACAAGCATGTGACGCTCCCATTTTCAGAAAAAATGAGACGCGTGATATTTAAACTTAGCCTATATTTATGTAACACACATTAACCTTGTAATAGCAAATGATCAAAAAATGTAGATAATTTGCCCTCTCGTAGCGGCCTTTAGCTGTGGAATAATTAATAGGTAAACAAACGCAGTTAGTGAACTCGTATATTATTTCTGGTAGGTAATTCCTGATCAAACTCCTTGTGAAAGAACCAGTAAACGTCCTGTAAAATATTCACTTTACCTCCAATGCACCTCTAATTCTCTATACAGGAAATCCAGTCTATTGCGGGACTGACACCTTAGGTTTAGACCATGTGTACAACAGTTCGAATACTCTTAAAGTTAATAAGAGGTATAATAGCCAGCTATCAAACATAAAGCACCTACACAACAATATCATTACCTGCTTTGGTGGCCACATAGTCTAAGACATCACTCTTGTGTTAGACTAGACTGCCGATGATAAGGGAATCGGGTTATAATTCCGGTAGAGTGAACTGAGGGTTATAACACTCTCCCTCCAAGCAAATGTGGCTACACTTACTCTAAAATTCATCCTTACTCATCTATAACTCACTAGAATCATTAGTACATATGCGTATACCTGAACGGGTAGTAAGACGTGGTGGTAAAAGTTTAGTGTTAAAATTATGTCATTGGTCTTTTTGCTTCTATGCCAACAATTACAACTAAAGTGCAACTATATATTTTATTTTTTGAACACATCAGTGAATAATAAATGGTATAACAAAGACTACTTTGATGATTATTTTTCTTTCCAAGAGTCCCGAGACTTCCGAGAATAAAGCGATATCTATATTTAAAGAATATCCAGGAGTTTTATAATGAAGAAGAATCCTCATTATAAAACTCCAGGAAATATATTATATGAAGACTCTGTTTAACTCTAATTTTGTTTAAATGAAATGTTAAAGTTCTTTCTTCAGTTTGTCGAACATCAAATTTATTCTGTCATCATTTATGATTTTTAAATGAGTGCTTAGTTAGAGAAATATAATTGTTTACATGTACTACATCTCATATAGCCTAAAGTATATCTAAATCATGGTGCAAACTCAAAATACAATATTTTCTTGATTGTGTTCAGAGCAACCAAACAAAATTCATTTGTGGTGTAAAGGTTATTAATCTAAGTAACTTTACTTTAGTGGTTTCCATAACAACTACAAATATGTCACACGGTATATTTTATAGTATCATTGTTAGAGTGTAAACCAATCAAATTTTGGTAATGAGCATCGTGCTCCGTGTAGGTTAACTACTAGAATATATTGGAAGGCTCTCGAACATAGCTTGGCGCGAACATAATGTTTGATGGTAGAATTCAACGCCAAGTTTATCCGGAGCTTAGATTTTACGAACGGATACTATGCCTTAATTATTCCAAAGGGGACCTGGTGGTCTAGGGGTAAGGTGTCAGACTTCTATGCTGGCGGCCGGGGTTCAATCCTAGGTCCGGGCGCAGATTTATCTGATTACCAAACCCTTCCTTCACCTCTGACAATACATCTTGTGAATGTGGGGAATGCCAGGCCTCCACCGTGGTTCGGATTCCACGTTAAACTGTAGGTCCCCCATTTCATCTCACAATCACCCTACCATTACACATTAGCGTAAGTGCGTATAACCCGAACGGGTAGTAAGACGTGGTGCTAATAATAATAATTAATCCAACACCTTAGCTCCATCGGTAGTGTGCCTGTTTATTGAGCTAAGGGTCCCGGGTTTGATTCCCGGCATGACTGAAATCTTTTATCATTGGTTAAAGGTTGGTTTACCCATTCACAGTGATTAGTTTACGACTGGAAACTGGATGTTTTGCCTGTAATAATCTTAAATTAAATTATAATGTATATGAAGTTACGACAGGCCTAGCAAGCTAGCAGTGGAAAATATATGGCCTGAATAAACAAAAATTACCAATATCACAGGCTAGAAACATTTAGGAATGTAATAAAACTAGGTCTTAATCCAGGAAATGGGAAAGAAAAAAGTTATATTAAAGATAAATTAGTGGGAAGAGAGTAGACCCATGTAAAACCTAAAGTATTAATTGGAATCAATTAACAGCTTCACTAAGTTATAAATGAGAGCTAAGTTCATTGTAAGTCCACCATAAACCATATTGTCACCACTGCTGATTCCTTCATTTGAATAAGAGGTGTGTGTATCCAAACTATTTGGGATGGTCATACTCATCTAGTTTGATTTGTCGGTGATGAGGTCAGAGTTTGAATCCCGTTCAGATTTATTGATGGTTATTTATCCTAAATAGTTTCCCACTATTCTTCCACGTTCAAACAAGTATTTTTTTCCCAATTTTATACTTTTCTTTTCCCTACCTCATCAGTGTAAAAATCTAGATACTCCTGGCCGGTTTTAAGACTTAGTGAAATAAGTGGCACGACACAATCTTACAAACTTTCTCATATTGTGTATTATAGCTTTGAACAAAATTTTCAAAAATAGATTTTCAGTAAACTACTCTTAAGTAAGTTTTCCTTAGGAAAACAAATACATTAACTTGTTAGTTACATTAACCACTGTTCTCATATATATATATATATAAACAAAATTGTTTATATAATTTTTAAGAAATTCACATTTTCCAAAACCATTTGTTAACTACACTAAAATTATTGTTGCTCCTAAAATACAATTCCCATCTTCCTATTTTTAACTAAATCTTAGAGGCTATTTAAAAAAATCGTACCCGCCTCGGTGGCATAGCTATTTAACGCGCTAGTCATGTTGAGCTAGACTGCCGAGAATGGGGAGATTGAGGTCACGCTTGGGTGAACTGGGGTGGTTTCCCACTCTACCTCAACGCAAATGTGGCTTCACTTCCTCTAAATTAAACCTTACAAATTCCTAATCTATTAGCGTAATTAGAACTTAAGCGTATAACCCGAACGGGTAGTAGGATGCGGTGCTAGTTAGATTTTTTTTAAAAAAAGCTAAAATTTATACTCAGTAAATCACCCTGGAATTGATTCATTTTATAAATATAGACCTATATTATTATTTATTATGTAAAATAGTCCCCAGATACCAAATTTGAACAAAATAATTCTAGCTATTTTATAAAAAATTCACATTTAAACTACTACTAAATGATTTTTTTAGGAAAAAAAATTAAATTAAATTTATTGTGAAAAATTTATCAAACAAGTGTTTTGAACCAAATCGTTATAGCCATTTTTAAAATTGGTCATCTGTAAACTATCCTTTACTAATGTTTATCCTAAAACTAAGTATACATTGTTATCTAGGAGGTTAAACACTCCCTGGATATAAATTTCAAACAAAATCTTTAGGCCAGTTTTGAAAAAAAATTCAAAATAATCACTTATTAGTATCTTAAACTACTCTTAATTTAAGGGCTATTGTTAAAATTAAAATATATTTTTTTTAGTATAGCCATATAACATCTAAATGTCAGTTATGAGCAATATCCACCAAAATGTTTCATATATGTGGCTAAGGACAAACAGAAACACAGACGGCACTAACTGTAAATAACTTTTTTGGGTTCAGGGACACATAAAACGTAAAAAAAATCATCAGAATATTGAGATAGAAAATGTTCACGATTAAAATACTTTCTCTTGAAATGAGAAAGTAAAAATATAGGTGTTATTCCATTATTATATAAGTCTATTAGCTCAAAAAGGGATTGAAACATTGTTGAGCATATTTATTAATGAAATTGTGTAACAATTAAAAAAAGTTCAAAGGAATGTTAAAGCAGCTTTAGAGCTGTTAAAACCCAAAATAGCGGGTGTTAAAACCCAAAATAGGTTCTTGTTTAAGTAATATAAATTGATAAACTGATTTTACTTCAATTTGACTCCTGCATGTCTAAATTAAATAATGGACGACAAACAATTTAACAGATTCACACTAAATGATCTTAGAAATAAATAAGGTGGTTATTTACCAATTTACACTGTATTGCTTAAGTCCGGCTATCCCCATTAGAATTAATAGAAAAAGTATCTGCATTTGCGTGGAGGAGAAAACCATTGATGAAACCGGTGCACATGAATTGCGGAACAAATAATACGGGTGCACATGAATTGCGGAACAAATAATACGAGTGCACATGAATTGCAGAACAACTCATCCGAGCTCGGTGATACCATTACACTAACTGCGGAGTAAAAATTAAATTCATAATGGCGTTATTCAAAATTGAACAGGGAGGTTAGGTTAGGCTAGTCTAGGTAAGGTAAGGTTAGGTTAAATTAGGTTAGACTAAGGTAGGTTAGGTTAGTGGTTAGGAATTGAATGGGATAAAAGGTTGTTCCGCAATTCGTGTGTACCAGCTGACAGGTATACTTTATTCCGCAATTCAAGTGGTACCTAATTGAATGTCTGCTGACCGGTATACCTTTTTCCTAAATTCAAGCGCACCCGATGAAACTACACTCTAAATACAGTGTGTTCAGAAAATAACGCAACACATGGATAAATATAGCACAATACGGTCAACAGTGAGTTTTAAATTACGATGGTGAACCATTTATGGCCACTCTGTCAGGTAAATAACTCCCGAAGACATGGTTTCAACATGATAATTCAACTGCCCATAGGTCTAAAAACTCCATGGCTTATGAAACATAGAATTCCCTATAGGTTGCCTTACCTTTTGAACACACTGTATACTCGCCTTTTTTTTATATACTGACCTCCCCATCACCGGAAAACTATAATACAAGAGCTTGACGTTTAGTCCACGTGCCCACCGATGCGAGTCCTACCTTGTGTTTGCTATCTATGTACCTTGATTAACGTAGATCTGTCATATACATATTTATAATATTTTAGCTGGATTGGAACAGTTTTATAATAATTCAAAATTTTTAATATTGTTATTTTAACATATTTAAAGGCAACTATTAAAATGTGTTACCATTGCTGCTATTTAATATTGTATGCTAATATCGAGCTCATATTATTAGAAAGTTTACGTCTAGGTATTTTATTTGGGAACCTCTCTGAAACCCGATTTATCTCTAAACGAACACGGACAAATTAATTGGGCGTTTATTCATGTTTGTATAGCAAGTAGAGTTGAAATCTCTTCATGGGTTCAAAAGTTATACAAGACTAAATATTTACATACCACAGACACCCCCATTACATTAGCACTATTCCGCCTTGATCTAGAAATAAAACACAAAGAAGTGTTGGAATACGTAACTATAGCAATAAAGAGGCCTACATGAATGCTAAAATGGTTTGTTTTTTTCTAATTTCAGGTTAGATATAAACTTATACCCGCATCGGTAGACACGGACCTACAGTCAAACTCATCCAGTTTGGATTGGTTGGAATGGGGAGTTCGTGGCTAAAATCCCAGTCAGATTTACTAAGGGTGGTTTTTCATTGATATTATCTCATTCTCTCACACAAAATTATGTACATTTTCTCTGATTTCTAACTTCATCTCCATCTATGTATTGAAATGTGGATGGATTGGAAGGATAGTGAGAGAAGGCCAAATACGAATTATTATTAGCACCGCGTCTTACTACCCGTTCGGGTTATACGCACTTACGCTAATGTGTAATGGTAGGATGATTGTGAGATGAANGGGTTATACGCACTTACGCTAATGTGTAATGGTAGGGTGATTGTGAGATGAAATGGAGGACCTACAGTTTAACGTGGAATCCGAACCACGGTGGAGGCCTGGCATTCCCCACATTCACAAGATGTCTTGTCAGAGGTGAAGGAAGGGTTTGGTAATCAGATAAATCTGTGCCGGGACCGAGGATTGAACCCCAGACCCTCAGCACAGAAGTCCAACACCTTACCCCTAGACCACCAGGTCACCTATGAAATACAAATTAAAAACAATCATTTTATGCCAAAGGTTCTCCCATTCGTGAAGGTAATCTTCGGTGCAAATTTTAAATCCTATCATAATTTTTTTGGAAACTAATGATAGTAGGGTGATTTAAACAATACAAGTTTTCCAAAAGGGGAAGAACATCATTGCATCCCGTTGCCACTATTACGGATACATTCACACAAATTAATTTTAGGAACTAATAGTTGAAGCCTGAAGTGTCTGTCTCTCCGTCTAATAAAATTCTATTGGAATATATTTCCTGCCCTGTCACGAAACAAGCTTCTTGGCAAATGTTTCCAGGGTGGTTTGTTTAACCTTTTTTACCGTTTGGGTGTATTTCTGAAGTAGAAACCCTGACTGCCAAGTTATTTTTAGCTTTTGAAATCGTTAGCGAGCTGAGTTATACGAGGAAATTAAATATAAATAAGAGTTTCCTTTATTTCATGTTTATCTAATGATAAAACATCGAGCTTAGTTATGTAAGTAAACATTAGTTACAAATGGAATAGCATGACCTATTACCATGCTGATTAATTGCACAAAACAAGTAATTTAGCTTAGTTTTTTTTTAAGAACGCTTCTTTTCTTATTATAATATTATTTAGCACCGCGTCTTACTACCCATTCGTGTTATCCGCTTTAAGTACTAATTACACTAATGGATTAGGAATTGGGAAGGTTTTTAACCAGAGGAAGTGAGCCCACATTTGCGTGGAGGGAGAGTGGAAAACCATTTAGGACAAACCACCCCCAGCTCACCCGACTGAGTTCGAATCTCGATCTCCTCGTCCTCAGCAGTAGAGCTCAACACGACAAGCGCGTTAGCCGACTACGCCACCGAGGCGAGTCTTCTTTTCTTATTAACAGTTTGGGTTGCACGCACGTTTACTAAATATGCTATGATCTAGGGAATAATAAGGTTATATTTAGCGGAAGTGTAACCTCATTTGGATGGAGGGAGAGGTAAAATCAATTTAGGAAAAGCCACCCAACCTAATTACACCCGGCCGGGATTTAAACTCCTTTCTCCACGTCATTGTCAGTCCAGTATATCGTAAGAGTGATGCGTTAGACCATTTAACTAAATGAAATGCATTATTCAAAATATCGTGTCACAAACTATTTTGTGATTGTAACGTTTCTTTTGTCTTGTTACTACTTTGTTTGATGTTGACTGAATTATATAAACTACATCTGAATGAAATATATACAAAATTAATAAACAGAAATAAGTTAATAAATATAAATAACTTAGTTAATCAAAGTTAAAACATCTTAGGGATTGTTGTGTGTAAAGTTCCGATACCTTATCTCAGTAGGTAGCGTGTCTTTCTACTGAGCTAAGTGTATCAGGTTCGATTCCTAAAATAACCCCTAAAAAATTATCATTGGTGAAATGTGGGTTTAAACTTTCCCAGTGAAGGATTAATGGCCGGGGACTCGAAGTTGTCTCTGTTGTAGATTAATTTAGTCTCTAAGTCATGTACTGATATAATTAGTCGGTTCAAGAAGTGCACTTTAAATACCTTTAATAAATAAAAAATAAAAATATGGCTATATAATCCTATATTTATAATCTATATTAATACAATTAATAAAATATCCTATAAGCTATGTTATTTAAGGGCACTACATTAATGAAAGTACATGTCTACACACTGCTAGATTTACTATGGGAATTGTATATCTGAACCTGTTAAAGACCAAAAATAAACCTCAATTAGCATATTATGTTATGTTGTGGCCCTGTTGAAATTAAACTTTGTTTTGTGAAATTACAACTACAGTATCGGCACATCGAATTTGAGATAACCCAGAGTGCATGGTCAGTGCTAGTCCACTTTTATTTATTTTTTGTACCGCAACTACTACCCACCCATATCCTATTTTAATATAACTAATGGGATAAGGATAATGAAGGTGTAACTTAGAGGAAATATACCAACATTTACGTTTGAATAAGACACTCTCAGTAGCCTATATCCGGCCGGGATTCTAACCTCAACCTTATCTTCTTCGTAAATTTACACTAAGCGAGACTGATGCCTGGTCTGCATGTCCACCAATGTGGAAAAGTTTAATCTTAACATCAACATTAACGTAAAATACACTCACACACATTACTTTAGTCGTAGCCTAAATGTCCAGAAGGGGCACTTTTTTTTCATCCTGCTTTATTACCTATTTTGATCCGCTAATGGGATAATAATGAGGATGGTGGAATTTAAGAGGAAATGCATTTGCGTGGAGGGAGAGTGGGAAACTATTTAGGAAAAAACACCCCCAGTACACAAACTAATATCGTACTATAATCGTTGTAGAATTCAAGGTGGCCATAGTCCGGTAAAATATGGAAAATTTGGATGAATGGTGGAGTTTAAATCTGGTAAGAAACACATGGAAGTGTCAGGAATTTTTTAGTTGATAAGAGAAAATGATAATTTTGTCTGTCCGGTCACAACCTGTTCAAACAGTGTTTTAGTAAAACCTATTTATATATTTGAAAATTAATTTCAAAAATAATTACTCATACAAAATGAGGATTGACAAGACGTGTATTAATCACAACTTGTGAATGTGTGGAATGCCAGGTCTCCACCGTGGTTCGTATCCCATGTTAGACTGTAGGTCCTACATTTCATCTCACACTTTACCATTACACATTAGCTTAAGTGCATACAACCCGAGCGGGTAATAATAAGACCTGGTGCTAATAATAATAATAATAATAATAATAATAATAATAATAATAATAATAATAATAATAGTAATAATAATAATAAATGAAGGTTTTTAATTTTTAATTTTAATTTAAATTTTTTAATCAGGAAATTTTATTTTATGACTTTTGTAGCCACTATGAAAAATACTCCATTTAAGATGATATAATTTGCCAATTGGTCATTATTTAGGTAAAGACTGCAAGTGAGATTGGTGTGTCAAACTGTTACTCCTCAGTTACTTACCAGAAATCGACTCCAAAAAAAATTGTTAAATTTTCACACCAAGTATATGCAATATTTACAACACATTAATATTTGAAAAGGTTTCTTCCTTATGAAAAGGAACAAACACACAAGGGATCACGGCTTACGGATATGCATCTGTCATAAATTATGAAAATAATATGTAAAGACTCCCTCACATCCTTGCTGTATTATTTTTAAATATATAATCTTAATTCCTTTTTTTAATGATAAATATTTTTTTAATGTTTAATTTTTAATTAATATGGTAGTAGTATTGAGTTTTTTTAAATGCGGACCTCTTTGTATATTCAATGTGCCCATTGTTATTAAATAAGTTTGAAACACCCAACACCATGCGGACATTTATGTGGACTACATAATGATAAAATGTCAATAGTAAGACATCACACTGCCATGATATATGTTTTTACCAATTCTTGCTCAATATATTAAAATTAATATAAAAACATAAATAAGGCTCATTGTTAATTTTTTTAATACTTTATAAATAAGCCGATTAAAAATAAATTAAATATTTTCTATAAATTGAAAATTTCACTATTTAAATGGAAATAATGGTCAGTGCTATAAATTTTAATGAAATTTTCACAACTAGACATATTTATACTCATTTTCAGAAGGCTTTGTCATTTTTTAAACTATAATTGCCAGAACAAAAAACAGGACCAAGTCAAATTTCCTCAAAATATTTCTATAAGTAATAAGAGTTCCCAATCCAGAAAATTATTTTCATTTAACCAAAGATTATTTCTAGAAACAATTATATTTTTATAAGAGGGTGGATACTTAAGTACGATATTAATATGTTTAGTTTTATTCATAGAACTATGCAATTTTTATAGTTAATTTGGTAGTATATTGAGCCTAAAAAAGTATTTAATTTACTGAAATTATATACATGAATACAATTTTTCATTTAACGAAATCAAATAATTTTATTTACCACATATCAGGGCCTCCTGTAATTAGAAATTCTTGTCAAAGTTTCAGTTGGTTCATTTTTTAAATTATTTTATTAATATCAACTAGTTTAAAACCAATTAAATTTGGCATCTTGGCCTCATAGTTAGCTTATTTATGACTTTTGGACTTTTGAACTAACCGTATTTTTCTTTCAAAATAATAATTATTAAATAAAGTTTTTTTAAATGCATCCCCTTTATAACTTTCAAACCATTTTGAAGCCTATAAGAAGTGATATCAATTTTAAAGCAAATTAATAATATGTTGTTGGTTTTTTACGCCATGTAATAATACCTTTCTGGGATTTTTATATATTAAAAATGTAAATGGGGCAGTGATGAGTGTAGGATAAATTAAATTATTATTATTATTATTATTATTATTATTATTATTATTAGCACCGCGTCTTACTACCCGTTCGGGCTATACGCACTTACGCTAATGTGTAATGGTAGGGTGATTGTGAGATGAAATGGAGGACCTACAGTTTAACGTGGAATCCGAACCATGGTGGAGGCCTGGCATTCCCCACATTCACAAGATGTCTTGTCAGAGGTGAAGGAAGGGTTTGGTAATCAGATAGATCTGTGCCGGGATCGAGGAGATAAATTAAAGAAAATTGATCGGTATTTGCGGGAGGGTATAGTGGGAAAACCAACCTCTGTAACCATAGACAAGACTCGAACCATTAGTCTTCGGTCACTGGATAAAACCATACTAGATGAAACTGACATTTATTCTGCGTGCCTACCGATGCGGGCAAGGGACTGTTTTTTTTAGCACCGCGTCTTACTATCTGTTCAGGTTATATGCCTATGTACTAATTAAACTAATGGGGTAGGGATTAAGAAGGCTTAATTTAGAATAAATACACCCGCATTTGCGTGGAGGGAAAGTAGAAAACCGTTAAGAAAAAGCAACCCTCAGTCCACACGACCGGGACCGAACCGCGATCTCCCCGTCTTCAGCAGTCTAGTTTATTATTATTATTATTATTATTATTATTAGCACCACGTCTTACTACCCGTTCGGGTTATACGCACTTACGCTAATGTTTAATGGTAGGGTTATTGTGAGATGAAATGGAGGACCTACAGTTTAACGTGGAATCCGAACCACGGTAGAGGCCTGGCATTCCACACATTCACAAGATGTCTTGTCAGAGGGGAAGGAAGGGTTTGGTATTAAGATAAATCTGTGCCGGGACCGAGGATTTAACCCCGGCCGCCAGCATAGAAGTCTGACACCTTACCCCTAGACCGCCAGGTCACCCAGCAGTCTAGCTAAACACGAAATTAACGCGCTAGCCCACGCGGCCACCAAAGTGGGTTAAAATAATGTTCAAACTGAATATAAGCTGTGTAGATTGAAACCAAGAAAGCTTTATCGTCAATGGACTGGGCTGGCGCAGGAGTGCGAATATATAACTCGCTTATAAGGTAGTTCATTTTTCAAGACGTGACGCACTCCCTTTGTCAATTCATGACAATATTTTACTAAAAATATTACATGATCGGGCATGCATTTACACTATTATACTAAAATCTTAGCATTCAACAAGAAAACGTGTTTTTAGAATTTGTATGTATTTTTTTTTATCACCATGACTTTAAACATGTTCATGTTGTACGCATTTTACTTTAATGTGGCAGGGATGAAGGAGGAAGTATTTTAGAGCTAATATACCCGTATTTGTAAAGAAGGAAAATTATAAACAATTTAGGATAAACTAACATCAGTAGACCCGACCGAGATTTTAACCCCAATCGCCTTGTCTTACGTTGGCCACTCTAACACAGGAGTGACACCTTAAGCCATTCAGCCACTGAAACGGCTTGTATGTTTAAATTATTTCACAGAAGGTTCAATCTATATTATTAAAGGGTTATTAATTTTACAATTTAAAAATAATGGTTAACCGGTTTAGGCTTCATTATTTATCTTTTAGAAGAGCTTAACTAGTTATCTCATGGATTTGCGAAACACAAAATGTTCAGATGTTAAGATCATAGTTTTCAAAATTTCTATTTTCTTATTTCTTTCATCAAGAGAAAGTATTTTAACCGTGAACATTTTCTTCTTCGAGATTGTGATTAATCTTTACGTTTTATGTGTGTCCGAACCCAAAAGAACGTTTATTTTACGATTATGTCTGGGTGTCTATACCTGGTTACAGATCTGAAACCGTTTGGTGGATTGTGTCCATACTTAATATCTAGATAGGCCTACTTGCTATATGGCTACACCTCTGAACCTATTTTTGATTTTCACCCTAAACTTTTAAATTAATAGATGTTTTTTTATTAGTGATTTTTTTGAATTCCAAATTATTTTTGATAATGACTCTAACGATTCTTTTATGTGAATATTTAGGGTGTTTAACCTTTACTGTATACACCCGCTTTGGTGGCTACATGGTCACATGGCTGCTAATGATGGGGAGATCAAGGTTCGAATCTCGGTCGGGTGTACTGAGATTAGTTTTTCCAAAATGGATTTCTACTCTCCTTCCACGTAAATACGGGTACACTTTCTCTAAATATAGCCTGCCTAATCCCTAAAGACATAAACCTAACTCTTACATAAGACTCAGTGCTATATAAAAACACTGTGTACTTGGTTTTTTGGGTAAACATTCGCTAAAAAATAGTTTACTGATGAGTGATTTCAGAAAATTTGAAATATTTTGAAAATGGTTTTTAACGATTTTGTTTAAAATGTATATCTGAGGACTGTTCGACATGAAAAATAAAAATGTATACTTTATTTCTATGGAAACAATTGCTTAATGAGGTTTATTTTAATTCTCTAAATATGGGTGACCTGGTGGTCTAGGGGTAAGGTGTCGGACTTCTGTGCTGAGGGCCGGGGTTCAATCCTTGGTCTCGGCACAGATTTATCTGGCAAGACATCTTGTGAATGTGTGGGTATGCCAGGCCTCCACCGTGGTTCGGATTCCACGTTAAACTTTAGGTCCTCCATTTCATCTCACAATCACCCTACCATTACCCGAACGGGTAGTAAGACGCGGTGCTAATAATAATAATTCTCTAAATAATATTATATTAGTTTACTGAAGACTGATTTTTGTAAAATTGGATCTTTTTTAAATATCTCAAACGAGTTTGTTAAAAATTGATTGTTGGTACTATTTTACATGATAAGTAATTATTTTTTTTTGTAAAATAAATTATTTAAGTGTAGTTTACCTACTACAAATTATACAAAATTTGAAATTTTAAAAAATTGTCCTTAAAGATAAAGTTCAAAATGAGCATCTGTGAATAGTTTTTCATAATAAATAAGAATAAGTTTCCTGCTTTAGTGGCTTCATAGTCTAAGGCGCTACTCTCGCAAAGACTAAAACTTCTGATGATGGGGAGATAGTAGCTCGATCCCTGTTGGGTTTACTGGGGGTTGTTTTTTCTAAATGGTTACCCCACTCTCTCCACGCAAATGCGAATATACTTTCACTAAATTCAACTTTCCTCATCCCTGACCCAATAGTGCAATTAGTACAGAAGTGCACAACACTAATGAGTGGTAAGACACGTTGCTAAAACATTTTATTTTTATTTTTTACAAACCTAAAATCATTTCTTGGTAGTCTTTACAAACAGATTATTTTGAAAATTTGAATTACGTAAAAATGTTTGAGTAATTTGGTTTAAAATGTATATTAAAGAGTGTTTATTAGGATTAACAAGAAGATTTTCTGTTTTTATAAGGAAGGATAGTTTACTGAAAATAAATTTTTAATAATTTTCTTACATGTAAGCTATAATACATAATATACATATGAGAAAGTATTGCGATTGTGTCATATAGTTTATGTTTATAATATGTATTTATTTTTGTGGTTCAATAGGCTTAGTAAATATGTGGCTTTTTCTAACATCCCTTACAATACGTCTGGGTTAACCAAATTTAATTACCTTGATACATTATAATTAACCAGGTATAAATTGGAATAATTAGTTGTTATTTTTTCTTGGCGGGAAGGTAGGAAATAATTTTGGGAAAAACATCCATACGTCTGAACAGGTTTTGAATCCCAACCTTCCACTAAATCGGTAAACTAGTCTAGACGAGCTTAATTTTTAGTCCACATTCCCACCCATAAGGGATCAAATATGTTAAAATACATTAAAATAAACGCATTAAGGTATAATTAAACAAACATCTTTTGCAATACAAAAAAAATTATATTAATTGTTTTTAATCATATAAACCAAATTTGAATTATGTATTGTGATTTTTAACGTTCGTTAAAATAACCATGTGTCATTAGTATTATTAGCACCGCGTCTTACTAACCGTCCAGGTTACACGCATTTTCGCTAATGTGTAATAGTAGGGTGATTGTGAAACGAAATGGAGGACCTACAGTTTAACGTGGGATCCGAACCACGGTTGAGGCCTGGCATTCCCCACATTCACCAGTTGTGATTAATACACGTCTTGGAAGAGGTGAAGAAAGGGTTTGGCAATTAGATAAATCTGTGGTGGGACTGAGGATTGAAACCCGGACCCCCAGCACAGAAGTCTTGACACCTTACCGCTAGACCACCAGGTTACCTATGTGTCATTATTATGATATGTTAAAATGCCATCAATTCTCTTATAAAGATAAATAAATGTAGGGTATCTTACTACGGCAAAGTGATGGATAAAGTTAGTGACTTAAATATATTTTGGTGACCTGGTGGTCTAGGGGTAAGGTGTCGTATTTCTGTGCTGGCGGCTGGGGTTCAATCCTTGGTCCCGGCACAGATTTATATGATTACCAAACCCTTCCTTCCCCTCTGACAAGACATCTTGTGAATGTGGGGAATGCCAGGCCTCCACCGTGGTTCGGATTCCACGTAAAACTGTAGGTCCTACATTTAATCTCACAATCACCCTACCATTACACATTAGCGTAAGTGCGTATAACCCGAATGGGTAGTAAGACGCGGTGCTAATAATAATAATAATAATAATAATAGTAATAATAATAATAATAATAAATATATTTGGTTTTCTTTCTGAAAAATTGTTTGAGTGTATTTTAAAATCCGTATACTGAAGAGAAGCGAGTATAGAACCGAAACTTATCTTCCTATTCCGAGACTTAGCCGTGTCTAATATTAACTAACCTAACAAAACATATATTGAGAAACTCTAAATAAATTAATCCAAGTATATCCAATATTAACAACAACAAAAAAACATTCACAAATTTGAAATAATTAAAAACCACCCGATTTGGTGGCCGCATGGTCTAAGGCATTACTATCACAGTATACTAGACTGCCGATGACGTGGAGATCAAGGCTGAAATATTGGTCGGGTCTACTGGGGGTGGTTTTTATAAAATTGTTTTCTACTATCCCTTCACGCAAGCGTGGGTACACCTCCTCTAAATATAACCTTCATAATTCTTAAAACCTTTAGCGCAATTAGTACATAAACATATAACCCAAATGTTTAGTAAGACGATGTACTAAAAAAAAGCTTAACTAGTTATTAAATATCAACTAGCCTAAAAAACATAGACGGAACCAACTTAAAATAATATTAATTAATACAACTTTTTTTAAATTAAATAACCCAAGAAAGTATAGCCTAAGATAACGTAAAATAATATTAATTAATTCATTCTACTAAAACATTATTTTTTAACTTAGCCTAACTATAGATAACATAAAATATCTATATTATTGGTATTTTGCCCTAAACTAACTTAAAAACTATTACGCTGACATGAGTGTACATATTTTATTGTACCTACATCTCACTGCTCGATTAGGTTGTACGCATATTTACTAAATACTCTTAAGTAGTAGGGATGAGTAAGATAGAACCTAGAGGAAATGTACCCACGTTTTCGTGGAGGGATGGTGAGAGAACATTCATGAAATCCATCCTAGTACAACATATTAAATGTGCTTGACATTTATACCACGTGCCACCTGGAACGGGTCTTACCTAACATAGCTTTACTTAATAATATATAAACTTGATTATATTCGAAGACCTTAAGAGCTTATACCGTATGCCGCCATTAGCCAATACCTTATCCTGAACCACACTTGCCATTTACCAAATAACTAAAACCTCTTAGTGATTATAAGAGTCACAAATAGTAAAGCTCTTTTCCTAATCGATTATCTAATGTATCATGCAAAGATTCGGTTACGAAGCATAATGGACGTAATATTTGGCAAGCTGTGTCTCCTGTTTTTAAATTATCTAAGAAGGCAAATCGATATTTAGAGGGAAATATTTGTCCAGGACAAATAAATATTTAGAATTATTGAAAGCGAACACCATTGTTGAGGCTACTAGTATACTTGACCTTTTAGAAACCGATACTATATTCACTCGTACCATATACACACCTCTTTCCCCAATTGTTTAAACTTAGGCAACATTTTGTAAATTTCCTAATAATTATTTATCTTTGAAAATCATAAAAGTTACAAGATTCCACTCATTAAACATAATAAAACATGATAATTGTTTGTCAATCAAGAAATACAAAAAGTGGAAGAAACGTTTAAATGAATTAATAGCTAGTAGGGGGAATGTATTAAAACTACCTCCGACCCTGGACACAAAGGGACGTGCTGCGGTGAAGGAAATCGAGGAAATGGATTTATTGTTTTCTATGGGTCAGTTTCATAGACTTAGTACCCCTAAGTATGGTTCGATAATAAATGCAAGACGTTACCTACCTAGACCAGAAGGGAATGTACAAGTTTCATATGCGAAACTGACCCATTCCATTTGAGTTTAGGCAAGTGTCGTCTTGTATTTAGTATCGAACTGTACCTGAGGCGTAGTAAATCTCTATGAAACTGGAAACTGGCTTATATGGTTCAGTCAATACTGTGGCTGGATAACAACCACGAGTGGAAATATTGCCTCATTTTCTAGAATTTCTCAGTGGGCATTATTAAATTTGACGCGTGTGCAATACAAAATTTCCAAAAGAGGTCACTATATGCAGTCACTTTTGAGGAATCATTTTATGCTTTCCATTTAGGGATTGACAATTGTGAGTCTATACCAGGAGTTTTTTTTTTAAGTTTACAGCTTTTTATCTCGAACGGTATGGAAGATAGGAAAATAAATTTCTAACGAAAGCTGTGTGATTTTGAGGGAGGGGTATTTCTTTAATCATCGACAGAACTATGAACAGACATGAGGACAGATGGATCAATGGGCAGAGGGGCGGACAGAATTTTTGGGTTTGTTTTCATAGAAAGTGTAATGATTCATCATAATCTCGAGATAGATATTTTTCACGATCATAATATGTTCTCTTGATTTGAGAAAGTTTAAAAAGTTTTCAAACTTTTCTTTATACGTGACTAAAAGCCTGCTAAAGATATGCAGGGAGATGAAATTTAGAATGTGTAATGAATTCATGAATAAAAGATGCATCTTGTAATAAATTTTGAGTGCACTGCGTAAAACTAGACATTTCCCCTTACCCACCCTATTAGGGTAGGGACAAATTAATTCAACATTGAATATCTCCCACATTACTGCACGCTCAACCCTATATAATGTCATAATTTTAAATCATAAAACCAAATCATCAGGCAAACCACCCACGTTAATAGTATTTTACATTAAGTCATACCAGATTTTGGTTTGGATAACATTAAACTACACCGCTAAAATGTATAAATACTTAACATAGTTATAGAAAATTGATTCGCGATTTGTTCACTATAAATATTTTACTCACATTGGTTTCCAAGTGAAAAAATACCTTTGTTTAATCTAGTTTGATTTGTTGGTGGCAGGAAGGTTGGGGTGTAATCCCTCTGGGTGGATTAAGGTGTATTCTACACAATAATTTCCCTTTTTTTCGCAATCAAAATTTGGGTATATTTCCTCTGAATTCTATCTTCTCTATACCTACACAGAATGTTAATATAATGACATTTTTTTTATGCTGTTGATCCGAAAATCTCACAGATGTACAATCTACAGTTCTACACTCCAAATATATTTATTTTCGTGATCACAAGCACATAAAATAAAAGGCCACTTGTAAATTTAAAGATCGATATTTTTCATCATCATAATATCTTAATTTAGCCTATATGTAAAAGTAAAAAACTTTAAAAAATTAAGATAAACACAATGTCATAAAAACTCAATGAAATTGCTAATCTTGATGGTTGATGTTTAAAACATGATGGGGCTCTCCTTAAAGTGGTGCTTTGGTTATTACAATTACAATATCACTTAAGTGTTGGTGGATACTTGATGTTAAGTGCTCTTATGACGAGCTGCTGTAAGGACCCTTCATTTTATTAGGGAAGAGCCTTCTTCCTAAGCAACAATACACCAACACAAAAATAACGAGCTCGTGGATGAAACGCTTTCGCTCATTAAATAGATATGAGAAATACTATATAGATGTATTTATGTCTTGACTAACACGATTAGTGACAGAGATAAGTTTCCACTGATAAAAGATAATCTCACTTAACGGTTCCAAGCTTAATAGTGTACAAATATTGTTTGTGTATCCACCATCTAATTATCATAAATGTCCCTGGAAATCAAACTAACTTTATATAGGGAGGCCTACTGACATCTATATGCCAATGATTTACTGGTAAATACATAAAGGAATTTGAATTTTCAATAGATATGAAATCTGACCAGAATAGCATTACTTTGCCTAACCAATATAAGTGCTAGAGATTTTTTTTTAAAAGGTATAAATGTACACCTAATTTACCCCAGGTGTTCATTGGTGGTATCACCACCCTCCATCTTCCAAATGTGGTCCTATGTTTGTCAGGATGAGTTTTGGCCGAGGATGGGAGGGGGAGTAAGAGAATATAAATGATTTTTTGGGTTCGTAATTGATGTTCGTCTTGGATTTTTGTGGTTTTTATTTTTACTACTATGTCTAATACAAAACGTGATGTTGATGAAATCTTTTTTTTTAATGTGGAAGAACCTAACAGATTTACTTAGAATATTGTGGCAGAAAGAAGTATTTCAAGGAATCCTTAGTCAATGGCCTGACTGACCTCTAGGTGATCTTACACGGTTGATGAACCTCAGTACCCTGGGATTGAACGGTAGCCCTCCAATACAAGTACTGATGTTCCAGCGTCCTATCCCGTGTAAGCCCAAAATGGGTATAGTGACCCCACTAGACTCTTGATTAGTCAGCCCCGATAGCTGGATACACTACATATAAGTTTGATTATACCGCACACTAATATAAGGACATGTTAGTTCCTTATCAATTTTCATCAATATAAACTGTTTACCGCTTGTGGCCGTGTCAGTTTAGTAAAATCTTTCATATTCCTCTACCCTTCCACAATTACTCCTCCTTAAATTGCTTTTATTCTTCTACTAACATCTGCACACTTTCTGTTATCCACTCCTCCAATCTATTTTTTGGCCTCCATTGCAGTATTTTCCCTACATACTTCATTTACATTATTCTTTTTGGCTTCCCCTTCCTGTCCATCAACATTACATGCCCATACCCTTTCAGTCGTTCTTTATATTCTATCTCATGTACTCCTTGTGCTCCCACTATTTCTCGGATAACTTCACTCCTTATCTTTTTTTCTCTTAGTGATAGCTAACATACTCCTCACAAATATCATTCCCATAGCCAACACTTTTCTATTTTTATCTTATATTCAATGTATTTTATTATTAACACCGCAGCTTACTTACCGTTTGGGTTGTACGCAAATTCAATGTCCATGTTTCTGCTATGCATGTGACAATGGGTACAAAGTGCGCCATACACAGAACTTACTTACACTTCAAGGGAACTTATATTCTCCATAGAAGATATATTACACAATTATAAAAAAACTTCCCCTGCTGCCTTCTTCTATTTGATACTCTATAGTCTAACCTTTCACCTCAATCACACTTTCAAGTTATTTTACATTGTGTATTTTTCTCACTTCTACTCTATTCAATTTTATAGCTTGACCAGGCATTATACTCTTCCTCTTCATTAACATCACTTCTCACCTCGCGATGCTAAATTTCACTTCTTCATTCCATTCCTGTAGCTGTTCCCTTACTTCCTCTTTCCTCTTTCTCTATACCATAGAGTCATGAGCATATGTCATAGCTTTCATTCGTTCCTCCCCAATTTTTCTTGCCACTATATTCATGACCATTTTCACTACAAAAAGTTGTGGTGAGAGAGCACTTCACTAATTGACTTCATTTTGTGTTTGGAACCCCTCCGTCCACCCTTATTCATCTTACCACAATTCACGTTATCCTCAAACATGTTCTTCACTCTTATTACAACTTCACTTTCCACTTCAGTTCCTCCATCTCTTTCCAACCTTTTTTTATCCACACTATAATTTGCATTCACCATATTCACACATACCATTACCAAATCCCTCTCAAATTCTTACCTTCTTTCAACCAGCTGTCGTAAAGCGAAGATGAAGTCCATTGTAGACCTTTGTTCCCCAGATCAATGACTCAATATCCACCTTCTTTTAATTTTCTCTTGTTCTTGCTAGTTTAATTTGTTCATAAAAATTTGAACTCATTAACCATGTAAAATAATATAATGTTCGCACTAGTCTCTAAATAACCGTCATTAATCTGGCATCTCTGTGTGTGTAGTCTTTCCACGTTCAATTCCAAGCCAATTTCCTTACTATACTCTAATAAAAGTTCTGCATTTATTGTAACAGGCTACTTACAATTACCTAACGAAGCATAATATTCTACGTATCCTAATAGCTGCATTGTACTGTTTAATGTCAAGCCTTCCCTACTCTCTTGCATTACCCTAATAGCATACTCTAAGCCTAGATTACAAAGTAATGGGAAAAGTGCATCTCCTTGTTTCAATCCTATTTGTATTTCGAAAGTGTCTGATAAGTGTTATCCAATCCGCACTCTACTAGGTTTACCTTTCAAACACACCTCAATTAGATTGACAAGTTTTTTGGGTATCCAAACATAAAAAACTTTCAAGTAATTTTTTTTCTTTTAGCTGAATCATAGGACTTTTTAAAATACATTTATATTTGATGCAATGTAATGTTATATTCCCAAATTGTTAAAATGTTTGCCAATTAGTAAAAATGTGATATTTTGTTGATCTACCTCATCCAAATCCACGTTGATGATCCCCAAGTTTGGCCTCTGCATATGGTGTCAATCTCACTAATATTATGTCAGATTAAACTTTGGTAGTGGTCATGTTGTTGTTGGTGAGATAGATAAGTATTTATTACATTCTGACTTAACTGCCTTTTTAAAAATGGGTTTTATTATATTTTACTTCCACTCTTGTGGTTTTACAGCATGGTTTAATATGGAATATAGTCATTTATGAATTTCTATTACAAATATTTCACCCCTTCCCTTTATTAACTCTACACGAATTGAATCTATATCTGGAGCTTTATGATTGTTTAACTTCTTAATATCTTCTTTGACTTCCCTAATACTTAGCTCTGGTACTAGTTACTCAGCAGTATAGATCTAGATAACCTCACCACTACTGAATTATCGTCATTAAATTCGGATATCCTGAACTGGTAATAGAACGCAACAATATAATAAAAACTTTCTCAGAAACGCTTTTTTGTGTATTTTTTATTAAATACGATCTCTGTACAAAGGATTTATCTAAAAACTTTTAAATGTGACAGTTTATTTAGTATTTGATAAGCATTACGGGAATTGAAATTTTGCCAGGTCCGTGTACACTTCATTTAGCTTCAAAGTGGAATAAAAAACATGTCATAAGACCAGCATCTGAATCGTCTTAGAGTGGACTTGAAAGAGCTGACGTAATGCGCTCTGTCAACCGGATGTCGCATTTGGGAGAATACAATCTCCAGAATCGTTTTGGAAACAGCTCCTGATGAACCTTTTGCCTGGTGGCTGATATAGTGTGTTTACGAATTCACCGTAGCTATACATCTTGTAGGGCCATGTCTAATATACATTTGTTTAGTCAGGATGGTCTTAGATTAATGCTTAACGTATATCTAATTACGAATAGTATAATTAAAAACACACTCGTTCACAATGTAATGTAATGATTAGAGTTTGACTAAATTCCAGTGGCGTATTCTGAGAAAAATTAATATGTATGCTGAACTCTAAAAGTTGCAACAAAGATTCGGGGGCCAAGGACCATCAACCACCCTTGTCCAAGAACGTCAAGGGATTATTCCAAGGGATATATTTGAAAATGTGTTCATATAGAAAAGTGGTTCTCGAACATTTATTATTTCCTTTTAACTGTATGCTATCTTAAGAAATTTTGAGCTCCCCCTCCCACACTCCCATTTCTCTCTTCTTTTATCTATCCATAACGATGATTACCATTCACTCAAAATGTAATAAAAGTATCTCCATGATGTCAGCCCACATTCAGGCTATACTTACCGAGTGGCTGCCAAACTGTTTGGCGAATTAGTGCCAACTCTTTCAGATAGAGGAAATCATGTGGTCAACACAATTATGACTCGATCCATTAATCTCGGCTTTCTATACCGGAACCACTACTATTTTATTCGAGTATATACTTATTTATCCACCTTAGGCTGAATCTAACCCGTTCCAGACCCACTGCTTTCCCAATAATCTTTACGAGCTGGGAATCAAACCCGGGATCTTTGGATCGGTAGCCAGAACCTATGACCACTAGATCACATAGGCGGTCCTCAAATTGTAATGATATCTACGTGGTTAGAAATTTAAGTAAATATTAATGTCGAAGATAAAAGTGGTATGAGCATATTTCTGAATGCATAAGAGAGACAGATCCTATTCAATTAGCCTAGTGTAACTAAAAGAACACAGTTAGCAATACTCAAGGCAAACAATCATAAGAGTAAAATGAAGTGATACATCGATCAAGCGTCCATCAGATCTTGGTGAGAGGGAATCAGGTGGATTGTCCAACTCACGTTGCAATTAAAACTATTTCTTAAAGTCTAACTTATCGCACACAATGCTGCTTGGAAACAATCGAGTCTCCCAACTTGAGAATTTATGCTCCAGAAGCTATTTAGGTGTGTAAACTCTGAATAACATAGGGGAGATCATCTCGGACTATTAATACCTCTATCGCTACGTTGTTTTTTTTTGCTAAGATATTTACACTTATCTTTTGCTGTAAGCAATGGTGCACCCAAAGGGGATAGAGGCAAACAGGGTATTTGAACCCCCATCTCTTTCCCCAGTAACACAAATATTGTTAATAGAAATATAAATAATATGAAGTATACATAAAATATTTAGCATTGGAAATGTGTCGAATGTATAGGCTACATTTTAAGACCAGGCTTCAGACTTAAGCCTAATATTCAAAAGGACCGTTACACACAAAATTAACAATTAAAAACACATATAAATAATAGCTTCGATACCATTTGCATTATTTAAATTCGTTAATTACTATAAAACTACTCAAAAGGATTTATAAAAGCATTTAATATATATATAAACATTATTGGCCTTCAGGGCTTAGGAGGTTGTGCAACTACAAACCCACTCTCTCCATCAAAGTGTCATTCTTGCTACAGTCTTGATTGAATGCCTTTCCCAAAGTAAATGGCTGGGTGCGCCACTGATTATGTAAATTATAAGAAAATATATTTTATTTTACCTTTTCCCTTTTAAATCATCTTAAAATGGTGAAATCACACTCCTGACTTTTGGGATTCTTTGATGTATAATTATATAAAATCACAATGACTAATATTATTAATGTAAAACAAAAACTAAAATAACACTATTAAAACTACACTATCCTTTCTACTAAAGAAAAACAAGAATTACCGTCAACAATGGTTAAAGTATCCTCTTCACCTACTCCCCTTTCTCCCATTCTATCAGTGCTGAAATGCCTAAATTTGAAAGAGTCGTTAAATGTGTTTGCCAAATACATGATGATACATGTGACTAGAATGCCTAAATATAACTCAATGTATTTAATTAGTGTATAATTTAAAGTTTGTTACGTATACTAACTATTATCTTACAAATAATTTTATATATATTTTATGTAATTTTACTTAAACTATACTAAATTAGTTTAATAAATAAACATTGTGATCTTGAATCTTTTTTCAATAGTTGGCACAATGCTTAGCCTGCTAAACATGAACAGCATGACTTGGAGTGTAAAAACCTGAATCCATTGACCAATTACTAGTGGGCGAGAGGAAAGGAGTGTGTTGCAACCACCTAGACATTGGGCAAGGTAATTAGTGCCTCCCTAGCTTGCCTTGCGGTTTTCAAGCAGTAAGCCCTCGGTCTCCTATTGTGTTAAGTAAAGCCTTTTGGAAGAAGAATTACTTAAAACACAGTATTCTTGTAATATGAACCAATATTAGTTTTAAAATTATTAATTCATTACATGTATATTTATTAACAATTTAAACATTAGTGTGTACACAGTTCACACAGACAGCATTGAATTAAATTAAATAAAGTCCATATCACTATGGGTATGTGGCGCAGGACTAGCATACCCTGAGAATACGCTACTGCAAATTAAATTGTTTTATATTTCCAGAAGTTGGCCTAACCTCTTGATCTAGTGATAAAGTCCATAAAAATTGTCTCCTTATTTTAAATTTTCACTCTAAACACAATGTTCATTCATTTCGAACTTATAGTTTGAAACATAAAATTAACCTAATTTTCAGTACTCGCTTACTATATGGCACTGGGAACTCCCAGTTCATTGCCGCAATTGCAAAAGAACGCCATAAATTCCTATCTTAAACGAGTTCTATCCAGTCTACCTCATTACAGCATATCTATCTTAGTTCGATTCTAATGTTATCCTCCCATCTGCTTCTCTAAGTATTCTCAATGCTCTCTTCCCATGGCGTTTACCAGTCAATACCTCGAACACTGTTCTAAATTATTATTCTATTGGCACTGCATATCCTTTCTGCCGTAATCTTTGAAGTTTGGCTATCTTAACAATGTCTGGTGATGAGTAAAGGGTATATAACACATCATTTACTGCACTATAAAATTAAATGTGATTCTTCTTTAGATATGATTTTATTATTGTCATGAATAATAGGATAGATTTACTTCTCAGTAAAAAAAAATCTACATTTTAATATTCCTCTTCTATTTTAAATAATATTTGCATTACAATTAATTTAACTTTATCAACAACTGTATTCTATTCACTATGTATGCCATCCACCAATTGAAACGTAACAATTTTTTTTAACATGAGGTGTTGAGGTGCGTATTCACTTGAGCATTTGTTCATGTGCGTTCGGTTCGTTCTGTTCGTTCGGAGTAAAATTGTTAAGTGAATACCTGTCCGAGATCACGCACCGAACGGAACCGAATGGGCTAAACGCTATCGAATAACTTTCAGTTTTAGGGAATGCTCAAAGTAAGTCAGTTGTTCGCTGGTGCTCATTGGATACGTGTTTTCGCGACTGTCCGAACTTTTCGGAGTGTTTTCTGCGATGGAGTGGGCCGCAGAAGAATGTTTGAATTTAATAGATATCTATAGAGAAAACCCCGTGTTTGAGTACTTCGCTCAATTCGACACAATCTACCTAACTACGTATAACACCAATAAGTTGTTTTGATATCTTGAACAGGTACAAGCTTGAAAATGAATCCCCAATTTATAAAAAACGTAACATTAGTGCCAAACGATCTTTCACTGGTATTGCTTTACGGAACTTTGTGTCCTTCTTCGCAATTTTATGGCCGACAAGGTTAACCAAAATCTCAAAGTCTTGAGATAATATTCGGGTGAAATTTCGTAAATGTCCTTCGTCCAATCTCCTTAAAAGTTCTGTATTTTGCCGGCTACAAAACAGCCGCCTTGTCCACATTTTCCTGTTTCTCTTTTTATTTTATTTTTAGTCAATGCACATAGCACAAAGAAATAATATGCTGCCACTATCAAATCCGATTTGAGAATGAGCTCCAATTCCTGTACTGTTCGTGGCAAAATTGGTGGGAGAAAGTCAAGCACCAGTAAACGGTCCGAATGCTCGGAGTATTCGGACTTATCAATTGTTCGAGCTCGTTCGGGGTGTTCGGATTGTTCTGTTTGTTCGAAGTAAAATGCTCAAGTGAATACGCACCTTTGTAGTCAGAACTAAAGTCTACAATAATCAATACCCTTGGAATAACCATCAATGTACTTTTTTTTAAAGTTAAATACTTCGTTCTTTTGTCACTCCAACGTTTCCTGGTTGTTTTTTGTTGGGTTTTTTTGTGGCGCGTGGAGGTGCCATGGTACCAACGGCACCCACGTAACGCATGCCTTTGCTAAATATTTAAGTTTATATCAACATGGTGACCTGGTGGTATAGGGGTAAGGTGTCAGACCTCTGTGCTGGCGTCCGGGGTTCAATCCTCGGTCCCGGCAATGATTTATCTGATTACCAAACCCTTCCTTCACCTCTGACAAGACATCTTGTTTTCATCTCACATTCACCCTACCATTACACATTAGCGTAAGTGCGTATAACCCGAACGGGTAGTAAGACGCGGTGCTAAATATTATATTATTATTATTATTATTATATCAACATAATTTAAAGTAAAGTCACATTTACTTCTCCATTCTGATTCAATACTATTAATAAAATGAAGAATTAGGAAATAAAATGTTATGAAAACCTTTATTTTAATTGAATATTTTGAACAGTTTACTGGCAAATAAAATCGTAATAACTAAAAACTGACATTTCTATTCATTGTAATGAACTTATAACCATTTTTAGAATAAAATTTCCATTTTTCAAACGTTTCGATAAAAAACCACAACCAGATTTGTCAAATTAAATTATTTGACTGGAGTCAATACAACAATTTTACATTATATAGCAAAATTAAATCAACAATTAACTATACATTATTTTTATTTTTATTGATTATGAGTTTGATAAATATCCTTCTTAAATAATACATCTTGGGAATGTGGGGAATGCCAGGCCACCACCGTGGTTCGGATTCAACGTTAAACTGTAGGTCCTCCATTTCATCTCACAATCTACCCTACCATTACACATTAGCGTAAGTGCGTATAACCCGAACGGTTAGTAAGACGCGGTGCTAATAATAATAATAATAATAATAATCTTAAATAATATATTTTGACTAAGTATATTTATTAAAACAGGATACTTTTCTCTTTTTTTTTCAGGCGAGGCATTTAAATGCTTAAGGAATGTATCCGAACAATAATTAAATATCTCTCTTGATTCTTATGCGAAACAAGAAAGCGAACATAACCTAGTACCACTACCACTGGGCTACTATTTGATAGGAGGTTGTGTGTGTGTGTATATATATATATTTATATATACACACACGTTGAATGTTGAAAGCTGTCTAAAGAAAAATAGCTTCAGGTAAAGAAAATGTCTCGTTCACAGGCTTAGAAAAGCAATATTAATAACCAATAAGATTCAAATTTCATGAACCTATTAATTATACAGTGATCACTATTTCAGCCCGAGCCTGGTTGATTATTTTTAATTCAGTGTTTTAATAAAGAGTAGTAATTTGACTAATCAAAACATTGGAACGTGTTTATATTAAAGGTTCTCTTATTAACGGGCTACACATATTTTCCTTTCTCCAACATAACTAGCACACAGTGTATTTGGGACTCGTTGGACTTAGGTGTATATATTTAATGATCTTAGGCCATGCAAATAAAGGATTAGAAATATCAAGCTTTTTAAATGTTACTGGTTGATAGAATCAATCATGATTAAATTATTGTACAATTTATCCTAAAACTTGCCCCTCCTATCCCAAAAAAGAAATTAAGGGGGGAACTGTACCTTTGCCCCCCCTTTGCCCTAGTTCCGGTATCTATAGCGGCTCACAATTTAATAAAATAAATAAGGATGATGTGTCTAAAAATGATGGTCTTAAGATTTAAATTTGACTAAAAAACTAATTGTCTAACTATTTCAGTTATACTAAAACCCTTTGATTATGACAAGTAAAAAAGTCGATTTTTTGACACGTTACGACCAATAGTAATTATTATTTTATGCGTTGATACACAACATAAAAGAATTCAGTAATGCATGGATAATGAGTTGGCAACCTAAGCCACGCGTGCCAAGAGTGGCACGAAGAATGATTTTCATTGGTATGCTGAGCGATTTGAATATAAATACAATTAAATATGTATCTTTAATTAAAACTATATATGTTAGTAATGATTTTAATAACGATGTGTTTTATGTTTCAATTATTCAATTTTTTTGTTTCAAAATTTCAAACTAATGTCTTCAGAACTTAAATTTTGCAGAACACATTTATAGCTATTGTATTTATTCTGATTTTACTGATTGATATTAAAATATTATTTAGAAACATTTTGTTACATTTATATTTTACAAGATAAACTTACATTTGTTTTAATAGTTGTACTATTTAACTAGTATAAAAATATAAAAGATTTAGGGAGCTAAGGTTGTTAGGCAATCTGAGTGACTCTGCAATATTACTTCGACACAACACTACTAAAAGGTTGCAGACCCCTGGCATAGATGCAGGATATTACAAGCATTTAAAATTGCCAGTACCACTGATGTGCTTCTTAACTACTAATAAACCATGGTGCAACATAGTGATGAATGCGACCTGTATAGAATATGTAGATGCATTAATCTGATAAGAGATTATAGAATAATAATACTTAGCACCGCGTCATACCACCGGTTCGGGCTATACGCTTAAGTACTAATCACGCTAATGATTTAGGTATTGGTAAAGTGTAATATAGAGGAAGTGAACCCGCATTTTTGTGCAGGGAGATTGGAAAACTATTTATGGAACCCTCCCCCACCCAGTTCACCCAAGAGAGATTCGAACCTCTATCTCCCCGTCCTCGGCAGTATAGCCTCAACATGAAACTAGCGCGTCAGCTAACTGCGCCACCGAGGCGGTTAAGAGAATATAGGACTATGCTATGGAAAACTGTCTTTAGTGTTATTAGTGTATAATTAACCCCTAATTTAAAGTAAATATTAATGGTGTGCTATTCCCTAACTCAGTAGTTATTCGTGTAATCTATTCATGTTACTTGAGTAGAACCTCAAATTCTTATGATCTACAGAATAAAAGTATTGAGTGGTGTATTTTTGGATGGTATTGTATCTTTTTTTATTTTTAGCACCGCGTCTTACCACCCGTTCGGGTTATATGCTTTAAGTACTAATTACTTTAATGTACTAGGAATTGAGAAGGTTGAATTAGAGGAAGTGAACCCGCATTTGCGTGGAGGGAGAGTGGAAAACACTTTAGTAAAAACCACCCTCAGCTCACCCGACTGAGATTCAAACCTTGATCTCCCCATCCTCAGCAGTATAGCTCAACATGAAACTAGCGCGTTAGCCAACTACGCCACCGAGGCGGGTTGTATCTTATTCACATGGTGTTTAGAGGACTATGGCATTGTTCTGTCTCCCCATCGCTGTATGTTTGCAGATCATGTCCATGTAAATAAATGTGTATGGTTGTGGGGTGACCTGGAGGTCTAGGGGTAAGGTGTCAGACTTCTATGCTGGCGTCCGGGGTTCAATCCTCGGTCCCGGCAAAGATTTATCTGATTACCAAACCCTTCCTTCACCTCTGACAAGACATCTTGTGAATGTGGGGAATGCCAGGCCTCCACCGTGGTTCGGATTCCACGTTAAACTGTAGGTCCTCCATTTCCTCTCACAATCACCCTACCATTACATATTAGCGTAAGTGCGTATAACCCAAACGGGTAGTAAGACGCGGTGCTAATAATAATAATAATAATAATAATAATAATGTATGGTTGCGGCAGATTTTGGTGTTTTATACACTGTACTGAGGGAGTAGAAGTTTGACCACGTGGTTTAGTGTGTGTGTCTTATTTCTATGTCTGTCCTGGGGGTATCTTAACACCATGGTATGCTTTCAGAACTTTTCCATATCCATGTGTATGGCTGTTTCAGGATTGTAGTCCTCTGTGCTGTGTTGGGGGCTGTGCACTTTGATCACACGGTGCAATGTGTTCATCTTCTCTGGGAGCATGTCCTGGGCTACCTCGCCATCATGATATGTTCACTGCTAGTAGAACTATTCATCTCGGTTATCGCCATGAGAGGTTCAATATTGGACACGGAACAAAGGGCTTCCATCAAATATCTCATCTACATCAGGCTGGGTGAGTTTAATCCAGAAATATTTTCCCCCCTTCTAAATTGTATATAGGAATAATACACGTTTTTACAATGTTTTTAAATCATTTAATAAGGATAAAAGGTGACCTGGTGGTCAAAGGGTAAGGTGTCAGACTTCTGTGCTGGCGGCCGGGGTTCAATCCTTGGTCCTGGCAAAGATTTATCTGATTACCAAACCCTTCCTTCACCTCTGACAAGACATCTTGTGAATGTGGGGAATGCCAGGCCTCCACCGTGGTTCGGATTCCACGTTAAACTGTAGGTCCTTCATTTTATCTCACAATCACCCTAACATTACAAATTAGCGTAAGTGCGTATAACCCGAACAGGTGCGGTGCTAATAATAATAATAATAATAATAATAATAAGGATAAAGTCTAGCTCATATATATTCTTTAACACAAAATTAATTTGATAGTAATGATTTGACTGTATTTCTTCAACGCAATTTTAAAATAATAATAGTATAAATAAAGTATTATGTTTATTAGTGTGTTTATGTGTCAGTAGACATTATAACTTCAAAACCAAGAAAAATAAAAAGCTTAAGCTTGGCATAGATAGTTAGTAAAACCAGAGCGTGTTAAATAAAATACACAAATATCGCGAGAATACCGCCTCAATCCACATGAAAAACCGTTATTAATAATATTATCTGTGAATATAATTTACTATTGCGAGTATTAATAATATTTCTGACGATCTTGATCAACAAGGAAAAATATTAACTTGATATCCAAGAGGAAACTAAACGAGAAATTTTCTAATTGGAAATCCAAAGATAAATTACAAATATATTTCACATTTAAATCCAAATATGAACTAGAAGAGATTATAAAATAGTCACGTGTTTTTATAATTTGGCTTAAAAGTTAAAAATAACACCATGGTGGCAAAAGACGTAAAAATAAATAAACTATAATTACTGTGCTAGCGCTACAACTTCTGAACCAGGAAACCATTCTTAACTACTTGTGGAAATCTTAGGTTATACACCTTGGGTGTTTTTTTACTTTTACTTTTACATATTAATCATTTTATTTATTATTTAGCACCACGTCTTACTACCCGTTTGGGTTATACGCTTTTTAAGTACTAATTACGCTAATGGATAAGGAATTGGGAAGGTTGAATTAGAGGAAGTGAACCCGCATCTGCGTAGAGGGAGAGTAGAAAACCATTTAGGAAAAACCACCCCCAGTTCACCCGACCGAGACTCGAACCTCGATCTCCCCGTCCTCGGTTGTCGAGCTTAACACGACTAGCGCGTTAGCCAACTACGCCACCGAGGCGGGCACATATTAATCAAAACTTAGCCCCTTGCGACACTTGCCCACTTGTTCGGGAAGCCCCAAAACCAAGGAACCTTAATTAATATCGTTTACTTACATAAGGAAGGCTAAAATTGTGAAACTCAGGCTCTTTATACTTTAATAAAATATTGGCTTGTATATTTATTTTTAGTGTGATGGCTTGAACCACTCTAACACCCGTTTGAGTTGCTTAAAATCTCAATAAAAATATAAATACAAAATATGACATAAGCTTGCATTCTTTAGAAATAATGTAGTATGCAACGCATACGTAAAAAAAAAAATTATAAACATTCCCAAGAATTATGTTTAGGTGAGAAAGAGATGATTTAGAGTTAATGCACCCACATTCGCTCTAAGAGAAAGGGATAACATATTTGTGGATAAATATCTTGATACACACAGCCGGGGCTTGAACAACGAACTCGCTGTCATTAAAACCATACTAGAAGCGTATGTTGCCTGTGTATCCTTACCCATCTGTAACATTCACATTCTACCTTGGAATGGCTATTAATATTATAAATAAGCGTTGGAAAACTATTTTATTAATAAATTATAAATTAATTATAGTATCAACTTACACCTAGTCTGAGTTTTCCCAAAATGTTTATTAACCTGTTTTGACAATAAAAATCAGATATTTATGATTATATTTTACTATTCTTGTACCCTTAGGTGTAATTGTAGTAGCTAGTAATGAACGAAAATGTGCGGGAGAATTGGTAACACCAATAGTGCACCCAGCATAAATTTAAACCGTTACCTCCAAAGGTCAGAGTTTAACCCACTAGTCCTGTTTGTGGAAGCTCTATCGATTTCCTTGTATTGTTATAAAAGGATAGCAGTGGCGTGGAAACATTAAGGAGAAGGGGTATCTTAAATTATAGATACATCCATCTTAGCTTGTATCTCCTTATAGATTAGATTTAGCTGATGGTTTAGTAGGTATGATATACATAATCGATTGTTGTGCACATGACAGATTGTATGATGATACTCTCAATAAAATATATATCAGTTCTTTTATTTCCATTTTAAAACTAGATTTAAATTAATAATTTTAAATTTATTTAAGCGTGCACATCACACACACACACACAAATGTCTACCGAGTCAAAACTAGAAGTAACCAACAATAAATTTAGAAATACAATGTTCTAATGTTCAAACGGGAAAGCTTCTCAATATTCTAGATTCCTCATAAAAATACTAACATTTAAAGTAATACTAGTTGTCCTGGCTTACTTGTAGTATAATATTTAGTTTTTTTTGTAGGGTAAATAGCTACTTCTGTCGATCTATGTAAATAAACGAACATGATGGGGGTTTTTTTAGAATTTGATTTGATAGTATTGCCTAATTTAATATTTTACTTAGTTTAGCGTATTTTCACATGGATTGTTATTTAAAACTCGCCTCGGTGCTAAAATATTATTATTATTGTTATTTAAAATGGGTAAAATGTTTTTAGCTAAGGTAGAAGGGAAGGGTGTTTCATGTCTGCATAGCCTGAATAGTTATATTATCAGTACATGCCACCCGTCACCCTCCATGTAGGCCTACATCTAACACTGCCCTATACACTCTCAACCGTGTAATAACCACATAAGAGCAGTATTTGGAAACTCGCTGAGATTAGCTTCTCCTAGAGATTAATAGTGGTACCCCTGGAGGGGGATAAAACAAGCAGGAATCTTAAAGTACTGATGACAAAAAGAAGAAATTAAATTTTCTACAAAGTGCGGTTAACCTCCAAAGGGGAAGTGAAAGAAAAACAATTATATCTTATCTGTGCAAGAAACCCTTTTTCAGTTGTATCGCTCTGAATGTTGTTTTTAAAATGAATAAAAGCATAAAACCTTTGCTATTTATTTCTCTTTCTCTTATAATCGAAGGCTTGTGGAGACTGGTTTGCCTAAATGATTTACCACTCTTCCTCTACGCTAATGCAGGTACACTTCCACTGCATTCCACCTTTCTATTACTTACCCAATTAGTGTATTTGAATGTTGATAGTTTGCGCCAAGGGCCAAATATATATTTATTAGGCCCTACAACTTAATAAAGGCTTACAAACAACACATAATTAACCATTATTTTCAATACCTATATCCGCCTCGGTGGTGTAGTTAGATAACGCGCTAGTTTCACGTTGAGCTAGACTGTCTAGAATGGGCAGATCGAGGTTCAAGGTTCGAATCTCGCTTGGGTGAACTGGGGGTGTTTTTTCCTAGATGGTTTTCCACTCTATCTCCATGCAAATGCGGGTTCACGTCTTCTATATTCAACCTTCCCGATTCCTAACCCATTAGTGTAATTAGTAGATAAACGAAAACCAGAACATTAAGTAAGACGCGGCGCTAAGTATTATTATTATTACTATTAATAATAATATTATTATTCAATACTTATAGATAAATTTTAATTTTTGTTGGTAGAGTCTTTCGAATTATACTGCCAAAAAGAGTTTATTAATATTATAAATATGTATCATTAAATATGCACTCACACACTTTCACAAAACAACTTAGTATATATATATATATATATATATATATATATAACTAATCAAGTAAATGCTTTATAAATTCAATCGTGACCTTTGTAAATACATATTTTAATTTGAATCATTAGATAATTCACATATGCTACCGAGGGTTTCTCTTTAATTTTTCTTCGGGATATTGTGAGGTACACGTTTTCAGTTAGCACTGGCCGCATTGTCACGCGGGCCACCAATCGGGCCACAATGGTCTAGTATAACAGAAATTAGTCGTTTTTAATAGAAGAGAAATTTTTATGAATATAAAAAATTGCAGGACATTAAATATATATATATATATAAACTAGCTATGTTGATTATTTATTTTATTTTTAGCGCCACGTCTTACTACCTGCTCAGGTTATATGAATCGTTGGTTAAATAATATGGTAGAAACCTAGTTACAGTAGCCCCGTGGCTTCTTTGGTGCTGACTGACAGCTCACAGCTAACTTCTGACAGTCAACATTTAGATATATACCTAAATTTTGACTATCAGAAGTGACAGCTGCTAAACACATGTTTTTGCAGATCATATTATACGGCGTAGGGACACATAATTTGGTCTGGTAGCTTTTAAAAGCCACTAGCTGTCAGCTGTGAACTGTCAGTCAGCACCAAAGTAGCCATGGGGCTACTGTAGGTTGACTCACGTTTTGTCAATCTAAATCGTTAGTTGTTGGCTCATGTAAAGAAAGGTTAAACTAGTATATTTGAGTAAAGTTAAGTGAGAATAATATGTAAAACTAGGTTATTTTAGTGCGTAGGCTATCATGGTGGTGTTCAGGTTTGTATAGGCCTACAGTTTAAGGTGTGGATAAGTTAAATATTGCCAACGTTTTGTCAGGACCGGCAGCAGCCTCCCTATCGGAAAAAAAACTATAAAAAAATAGTTGGCTCGATTGGTTAAGATATCTACGTGACCTTTGGCACTGATCAAGACCATCAAAATTTAATCAGAACCAACACAACCATTTTTGAAAATATTGACCGTTTGATATATTTTTGTACGTGTATATAATACTTTGGAGAATTTCTTGGAAAGAAACATTAATAAATGGCGATTGTGAAGAAATTGAGCCAAATTTTTTATGTCAGACGTGTGTACAACCAATATGATGGACAAACAAATGGCATGTTTAAACAACTAAATGAAAAACGTGGCATTTGTTTAATATATAAATGTTTGTTCTACTACAAAAATATATATATAATTGGTATTTATTTGGTCAAATATTATTATTGTTATTATTATTAGCACCACGTCTTACTACCCGTTCGGGTTATACGCACTTACGCTAATGTGTAATGGTATGGTGATAGTGAGATGAAATGGAGGACCTACAGTTTAACGTGGAATCTGAACCACGGTGGAGGCCTGGCATTCCCCACATTCACAAGATGTCTTGTCAGAGGTGAAGGAAGGGTTTGGTAATCAGATAAATCTGTGCCGGGACCGGGGATTGAACCCCGGCCGCCAGCATAGAAGTCTGACACCTTACCCCTAGACCACCAGGTCACTCTATTTGGTCAAATAAATAGTATATATTGTGATGGGGCTTCATAATGTGATGTATATGTTATAGTCCAAACCCGATTCAAGGACAAACTGGTTTGGACTAGGCCGAATTGATACATCCAGCAGCTTGTAGGATAAACCAATATAACCTGATGATTTTAGTTGATAATAGTTTTTATCCTTCTTAACCCATATGATGAATCGACCTTGGACATGTTTCATTATGAACAGTTTGTGCGCAAATGTTGTAAATTAACCTAGCCTAACCTAACCTAACCTAAAGCTGGCTTAGACAAATAAAAGTATAGGCCCTATTAGCTTATCCCATGATCTAAGCCAACATTTACAGATTAATTAATTTGGACTAGGCTACACTATTACATACTGAGGATCTTAGGATGTACCAATTCGGCCTAGTCTGATCTAGTTTGTCCTGGAATCGTGTTAGGAAGGTAACATATCTCTTATATATCAATATTGTGAATATATTAAATTTACAACTTAATATACACATTATACGTATATATAATATGTACATATATGGTTGAAAAAGAGTGGGAAACAATTCAGAAAAAAACGCCCTGAATACACCCACACATATTTTAAGGCAAATTATTTGATTTAAGTGCGGAAAATCGTCAGTGTGAAGAATGACACTGAGCACAGGACGACTCCTGGCTAGATCAATAGTAAGAGGTTTGGTGTACTAGACCAAGAAGCCCGGGTTTGAATCTCATGTCCAGGGGTAGTTTTTGAATCTAAAAAATATTATTTTAAATGTGGTTATAACCGTGACTACAGTAGCCCCATGGCTTCTTTGGTGCTGACTAACAGCTCACAGCTGACTTTCTGACAGTCAACATTTAGGTATATACCTAAATTTTGACTATCAGAAGTGACAACTGCTAAACACATGTTTTTGCAGATCATATGGCTCGACGTAGGGATACAAAATTTGGTCTGATAGCTTTTTAAAGCGTTTAGCAGTCAGCTGTGAGCTGTCACTCAGCACAAAAGAAGCCATGGGGCTACTGTAGCAACTATAGTAGCTTGGTTATTTAACTCATTTTGAAACAAGTTTTTTCTATGTTTTTTAAGCATCACATGTTACTATCCCTTCGGGTTGTACGCTAGGATACTAATTACACTAGTGGTTTTAGATATAAGGAAGATTATATTTGGAGGAAAAGTACCCGAATTTTCGTGTAGGCAAAGTGTAAAACCATTTTGGAAAAACCCTTCTAGGTTCACTCGACCAAGACTGGAACCTCCATCTCCCAGTCATCGGCAGTCTAGTCTACAGCAAGATTGACGCCTTAGACTATGTGACCCCCGAATCGGGTAGCTAGGTTATTAAAACACACCCGCCTTGGTGGCGTGGTTGGCTAACGCGCTTGTCGTGTTGAGCTCGACTGCTGAGGACGGGGAGATGGAGGTTCTGAATCTCGGTCGGGTGAATTGGGGGTGGTTTTTCCTAAATGGTTTTCTACCCTCCTTCCAAGCAAATGCGAGTTCACTTCCTCTAATTCCACCTTCCCAATTCCTAATCCATTAAAGTAATCAGTACTTAAAGCGTATAACCCGAACGGGTAGTAAGACACGGTGCTAAATATAATAATAGTAATAATATTAAAACACATTTAATATCAAACTCCTTTTACTAGATCCCGATAACTCACCGCCCACCTAACAATATCAGTCACACTCGGTGCTGCACTATGCTCACTGAAATAGAATGACGTAAGCTCTGGCTATCCATCTTTGTTGACATCCGTAGCTTTGATATCGGAACCATTAAACTTGGGCACGCAGACGTAAATGAAGAGAACAAAGGACTCTTATAAATTCTCCACAACCAAGACTGATAGGACCTATAGGTTTTAGTTGTGTTCTATTTCAACAGATGCCAATTGTTTATAGTGTTTTTATTATGTCGGAAAGAAAGTGCCGGAAATCTAATTTAATTTACGTTCTAAATTTAGTCTTGTGGTGTTTCTATAAGCATCGAGAGAGTTCACATTATTTTTTTTTTATATTGGTCTATAGATTATTCTCAGACGTATCCACAATATACTGAGTTAAAACTTTGCAAATTATGACTTATATTTTCCAAAATATTTGAAAATCTTACATTTATTTTACTCTATAACATACTAAAAAGGCTATTAGATAACAAAATGTCTACCTTTTAAATGTCCCACTAGACAACGATTATTCGTTAAAATTAATCAACGTTATAGCTCAAAAAGAAAGTAGCAAAAATATTAATAAATATGGTGTTATTAAAATAGATGCAATTTTAAAAATAAGATTATATCGCTGAAATATTGTATTTGATTTTGTATAGTTTATATTAAAGAATGATCAGTATACTATATTTTTCATTCTTTATTTTAAGTAAATATCTTTTGAAATTAGAGGCTCATACATGTATTTATATGCTCAACTATTATAGTAAAAGTACCATTCCTCACAAAAGTAATACATTAAAACTATTATTTAATACATTTCTAATGGTTACGTTTAACACCAAGGCTCTAGACGGCTGTAGTTTAAAAAGGGGGGCAAAGGGCTTAGGTTGATGAAGCAGAGATATGGGGTACCCAGAGCCTATTGACTGACAGGCACATGGCCATCATGGTGGATTGGTTTAGGAGTGATTCTTTTTAATTAATATGGAAGTATCTAAATTTATAATTGAATACATATCTGTTATCTCTTATTTATTTATTTTTTAGAACTGCATCTTACTACCCATTCGGGCTATACGCTTATGTACAAGGGATTAAGAGGGATATAATTAGAGGAAAAGTACCCAAATTTCGTGGAGAGAAAGTGGAATACCATTTTGGAAAAACCAACCTCAGTACACTTGACTGAAATTCAAACCTCTATCTCCACGTCATCAGCAGTCTTGTCTACTGAGAAAGTAGCGCCTTGGACCATGCGGCCACCGGAGTGGGTAATAGATGTGTTAAATCATATTCATGACGTCATATGGAAAATTATGTTTATGATCAACACTACACTTTGCTGTTATTATTATTTAGCACCGCGTCTTACTACCCATTCGGGCTATAAGCTTTAAGTACTAATTACGCTAATGGATTAGGAATTGGGAAGGTTGAATTATAGGAAGTGAACCCGCATTTGCGTGGAGGTAGAGTGGAAAACCATTTAGGAAACACCCCCCCCC
>CABFVX010000737.1:142448-191483 GCA_902151425.1 Timema shepardi | reverse complement strand
CCCCCCCCCCCCCCAGTTCACCCGACCGAGATACGAACCTCGATCTCCCCGTCCTCAGCAGTCGAGCTCAACATGACTAGCGCGTTAGCCAACTACGCCACTGAGGCGGGTCACTATGCTGTTAATGTGATAACTATTTTTAGACACTTTTTGTCATTTTTCCCATTATTATGATTATTATTACTTTGTTACAGTTTTAATAGGTTATTGGTTGTATTAGGGCCTTATGAAATAGGAAAACTTATAAGAAAAAGATAGGAATCAAATTATTTGTGGTCAGTACGAGATTAAAATAAAGTTTGGCATTCAACCAGCGTAATTGATTATTACTTTAGCTTTATAGTAGCTTGTCAACCTTGTTTGTCTTGGTGTAGGGAGTTCACCTTAAAGACCAAAGCTCGCAGTCAAACTCTGCCGTAGTCGATAGATTCTTACCGATCGATAGAAATCAGTAACACACATTCCTTTGGAGGTTAACTAAAGTTGTCAGACCAATGTCAATTATTTAGGCATGTAAAAATGTAAAAAAGGAATACCTTTTAAAAAAAGTATTTAGGAATTTTCTCGCTCTCACAGAATTTCAGTGCAAAAGGCAATGTCACTTGATCAGGACTTCCCAAATGCATGTGTTTTCTCCGAGTTGGAGCCGGTGGTGGAATATAACAAATTTATAAGCAATATTTGCAAGACCTCCTTACCAAAGTGAGGCGTTTTGACCTGATTTTTCACTTTTCAATTGAACAGTAGAACCATGTAGTTTTTATTTGATGGATTACTACACTGAGATAAAAAAAAACTATGTTATAATTAAAGACTATGGCCGTTAAAAATACTCTCCCATTCAATGGGTTAAATGAATCTTTCAAAGGGAAGATGCAGCCGTTAGCACAGTTATTATCTGTTATTATTATTATTAGCACCGCGTCTTACTACCCGTTCGGGTTATACGCACTTACGCTAATGTGTAATGGTAGGGTGATTATGAGATGAAATGGAGGACCTACAGTTTAACGTGGAATCCGAACCACGGTGGAGGCCTGGCATTCCCCACATTCACAAGATGTCTTGTCAGAGGTGAAGGAAGGGTTTGGTAATCAGATAAATCTATGCCGGGACCGAGGATTGAATCCCGGCCGCCAGCACAGAAGTCTGACACCTTACCCCTAGACCGCCAGGTCACCGACTATTATCTGTTAAAAGAGAAAGTGTCCAGGGATGACTTGATATTGGTGCAGCCTTCCTGGAGCCCTACAGGATAATAGTAGACTCCCTCAAGTCCGGGAAACCTGAGAAAGATCACTCCGACACATGTTCAGGCAGTCGATAAATTCAGATGTGACTCACTCCAGCAGGCATACCAGTTTAGTATAATCATAAAGATATAAACCAAAAAGTTACTCTTCATGGTTAATCAAATTAAGTATCTCAACAAATCAAATTAATAATAAAAGTAAATATCATTTCATATTGATATTACTTTAAATGGAACAATAACCTACTTAAAACGTTGATAGGATACGTATGCACTTACATATCTCCCGAACACTAGACAATAGAGAGAGTTTAACGCCCACAAATAAGTAATACATGGGTATAGAAATCGATTGGGGCAAACATTTGAGCCAGTCAGGGTCCAAACCCGAGATATCCGTTGAGATTACGTCGCATGCCCTTACAGTGGGCAACACTAGCCTGCTGAAGAGCTGATTGCGAACGCTTCTCCGGATGGATGAGGAAGCACATCAAATCAACTTTTGGGTTGCAAACTATCAATCAAATCACCGTGTAGTAGCGGATCCACCAGTGGAGATAGGGGACCTGGGCCCCATCTAACTTCTTTTGGGGATCTTTTAAGAACCAAGATTTTCCACGATAACGTAAACAATCAAAGCTGAAAACGGTAATAACACAATCAATATTATAATCTTTTTTTTCTCTGACTTATGTTGAAAAGTATATCGAGTTGAATTATTTTTATTAGCACCGAGTCATACTACCCATCCGGGCTATACGCATTTACGCTCGTGTGTAATGGTAGGGTGATTGTGAGATGAAATGGAGGACTTACAGTTTAACGTGGGATCCGAACCACGGTGGAGGCGTGGCATTCCACACATTCACAAGTTGTGATCAATACACGTCTTGTCAGAGATGAAAGAAGGGTTTGGCAATCAGATAAATCTGTGCCGGGACCGAGGATTGAATCCCCGACCCCCAGCACAGAAGTCTGACACCTTACCCTTAGACCGCCAGGTCACCGATATCGAGTTAAAGATTTAGTGATGAAATTTGTAATAATATCTGACCAGAGTCAAGATCTTAACTAGTCTCTATGTTCCAGGGATCTGGGAAGTTCTCTATTTATATTCGAGGTGAAGTACAAGCAAAGCTTTAAACATGTGAAGCAAAGTTAAGGCCAGAATATTTGTTGTTGTCACATACACACTACTTATAGTTTTTAAATTATCCATCAAGTGCCTTTCGGTAAAGAGAAAGGGTTATAATAAATACAAAGCATACTCTCTTATTTTATGCTGACATATATCTGAATTTATTTATGCTTATTTATGCTTTATACTTAAACAAAATTTGTTTTGTGTTTATGTTATTTATTATCCCCAAAAAAATTGTTTTATTATTATTTAGCACCGCGTTTTACTACCCGTTCGGGTTATAGGCTCTAAGGACTAATTACGTTAATGGAGTAGGAATTAGGAAGGTTGAATTAGAGAAAGTAAACCCGGATTTGCGTAGAGGGAGAGTGGAAAATCATTGAGAAAAAATCACCCCAGTTCACCCGACCGAGATTCGAACCTCGATTTCCCCGTCCTCAGCAGTCGAGATTAACATGACTAGCGCGTTAGCCAACTACACCACCGAGGCGGTTAACAAATATAGTTTCTAACATTAAATTGTATTTAATATTACTTATGAATTTTTGTAAAAGTTATATATTATTCCATCAAAATATAATCGTGATATTAAATTTATTTTTTGTTTAAGTGACTTATTTGTTTTGTGTAAATGGTAATTATTATGTCAACAAAATATAGTCTCGAACATTATATGATATTTAAAGTTGTATTTAATATTACTTATGAATTTTTATAAAAGTTATATATTATTGCATCAAAATATAGTTGTGGACATTAAATTTCTTTGTTATTTAAGTGGTTAATTCATTTTGTGTAAATGTTATTTATTATGTCAACAAAATATAGTCTCGCGCATTAAATAATATGTAAAATTTTATTTAATAAAACGGTTGTTTCTAAAATAATTTACCCCTGTGGCGTTGTTGACTGCCGCGCTTGTTTCGTGTAGAGCCAGACGGTCGTGGACGGAGGAGTTCGAGGTTCAAATCTCGGTCGGGTAAACTAGGTTCGTTTTCCACTCTCCCTCCACGCAAATGCTGACTCACTTCCTATATATTCAAACTTCCCAATTATCAATGCGTTAGCGTAATTAGTACTTAATCGTTTACACACGTTCATGGTGACAGTAGTTATCAAACAAAACAAATGTTGGTAGTCTTTTGTCGGGAGGACGTCCCCCCCCCCCTCCACTTACAGCGCCTGCTCAAAATTAGTTTCCAGATTGGTTCGCTACAGTTGAAATTTTAAAAAACAAGTGTTAATAATGGTAAATATTATAGTGTGGTGGCATTTTTGCCATTCAAAATTAAACTCTTATATTATGTGTTCGTTTTTGAGTGCAGTTCAGAAAATAATTATTTAATATACAACCAAATCTATAAAGGAATAAAAGTATCACTGGGTACCACGTGTTAGCTAAATAAATGGTGACGGGTAGGGGAGTTCGGGGTTCAAATCCCTGTCGTTAAAATTAGTTATAGGTGGGAAGTGACGTTACTCGCTTCCCCGCAGTGCCTCCTGGGAAACGTTTTAATAAATGGCTAAACGAGTAACACACAATACGTAGTAATATTGTAATAAAATGTTGGTGATTTATACATTTTTTTAATCAAATTAATTGTGTAACTATTTTAGAAACACCTGGCTTACCGCCCGCCTTCTATTCCTTAAATATTTATTTCCCGATCCGTCACAGAGCAATGCAATTCTTATGAGAGAAAGTAACTCATTAACTATAGGAAAGGTATATGTGGGAGAAAATGATCCAACTTCTCAGTGAGGAGGATCAATGCTAAAACTAGAAAATATGGTTAACCCCCAAAATAATATTTCCCGACCCGCCACTGATCAATGCTTTTCTTATGTGAAAAAGTGACCCACCGGCTCTATGCGAAGGATCGATGTGGGAGAAAGTGACCCAACTTCGTAATGCTATCGTACATTTTGTGTGGAGGATCAATGTTAACCTTATGGGAGAAAGTGGGCTGGAACTCTCATTTCAATCACTACTCGTAGGTTATTGTGGGTGTCAATGTCAAAGTAAAGATTCTTTGGGCTTCGACTTTAACTTCGATATTTCTAAGCTTCATATACCCCTACTATATTATGTATAGGATATTTCTATAAACAATATTAATAATCAAATAACTTATTATTCTTAAATGGTTTAAAATTAAAAAAAAAGAATAATCATTTAATTTTTGCTTCTTATTTGAATTTTTTTCATTTTATTTCGAACACTTACAACACTACTATATCAGTACAACGCATGACATTATTACTATTAACTCGTCCAATACTTTAGCCCATTCGGAAGTGTGTCTGTTTACTGCGTTTTAAAAGGCTTGGGTTTTATTCCTTTCCTGGTATGGCCGAAAAGTTTATCATTGGGGAAATGTGGGTTTCCCCTTTCATAGTGATGAATTAACGTCCACGGACAGGGTGCTGTGTATGTTCTAGATTTAAGTTAGGTTATAAGTAGTGTGCTGCTATAATCAACCGGTTCGGAAATAGCACTTTAAATGCCTTAAATAAATGAGAAATGGCGGCGCTTCCCCCTACACCGCGCGCGATGCGTCACTGTTCTCGCGTATCGTAATGCATTCTTTGATCCTTTAGTTATCCAGTGGTATAATTTAATTTTGGATGTAGAGGATAGATTCGAAACTACAATACCAAACTGTATCCCCCGATTTTGTTATCATTAGGTTTTTTTGGATTGCCCCCGTATGGTAGCAAATTTAAAGACGCATTCACGTCAAAAAGAAAAAGAAAAAATTCACTATGTAAAAACATAAATTTAAATATATTTCATAAAAGTAATTTTAGTTTCGTAATGATGCCAAATATTAATTTTGCATGCTGTTAAAAATTTATCCCATTACACTTCTTTACGAGACCATAAAAAACTCCCTTTAAAAAGATTTAAAGCTTCCAATTTTCACTCTCCCACTTACCCCAAAAAACAATCATAGTCTTGAGCCCCCCATCTTCCTATTTAACAAATCTGTATGTGTGTTATTACCCACGCAAGCGGCTAAAGAAATGAAGAAATATTCATTGGGTGTTAAATAAGCGCTGGTAGGAGAGTATGAGTTGAGAACGATCCGATATTTGCCTCTACCCACGTAGTCTCGACATTCAATAAGAACACTAGTGACAGTGTATGTCACATTAATCTAAAAAAATAAAATATTGGATTACTGGGAACAAGTGACCTCATAAAACTCTATCCTAGACTGTTCCCAGGTGAATTAGTCTAACTTCACCTAGCACAAAGTGCCTTTGTTTTAAAAGTGGTTAGGCAAGGTCCGTAGACATGAAACAATAATTTATATTTTGTCTACTTAAAATTAATCAGATATGAGACGATTATTTAAACATTATTGACACCCAGCTGGAAGAAGTGGCCCATCTCTCGCTTACAATTTAAATTATTAAAGTTTAATTAGTATACAATTTAAAAAAATACATTACCAATATTTTAAGATAAATACGTAATGTTATATCAAGATGCAAACAAATATTCAGTGATTATAAATATTAAACGAATTATAGAGTAGAACGTGAATGAATGATTATTCAATAAATAAATTTAAATAATTCGATATTACAAACTTTCTTATATAGTAAATTATAACTTGAAATTAATTTTCAAAAAAGATGTGTAAATTATAAATTGGGATTATATTTTTTTTTGTGACCTGACGGTCTAGGGGTAAGGTGTCAGACTTCTATGCTGGTGGCCGGGGTTCAATCCTCGGTCCCGGAAAGATTTATCTGATTACCAAACCCTTCCTTCACCTCTGACAAGACATCTTGTGAATGTGGGGAATGCCAGGCCTCCACCGTGGTTGTAACCCGAACGGGTAGTAAGACACGGTGCTAATAATAATAATAATAATAATAATAATAATAATAATAATAATAATAATAATAATTAAATTTTTGAAAATATGTGTTTAGTAAACTAACCTTAAGAAGGCTTTCCTCAGAAAAACAAACTTCCGGTCTTATTAATCTCACTAAACACACTTAAAATAAACGCCAAACAAAATTGTTTACACCACTTGGTAAAAAATACTCCATGGAGTGAACCCGCAAGTAAGCTATAAAGACTGAGCTGCCGCCTATGCTAGCAATGATAGTGTCAATACTTGCGGGCAGAGGGTGTCATGTGGTCAGCACAACGAACCTTCCAGCCCTTAATCTCAGTTTTGTATACCAGAGCTGCTACTTAATTATTTAAGTAGACCCTCATTTGTCCTTTTGAGGCAGATTCTGAACCCAAAAATTTTAAATTCAGTTCTATGTAATTAACCCAAAATTATATATTTATATTTCTTTAAATTTACGAACTTGTTTGAATCTATAATGAAAACTAATACGAAGGTACCATTTTGAAAAGAATCTGAAAGGTTATTTTTAAAATATTTAAATAATTTAAAATATTTTTTAAAATAATATTCCTAAAGTAATCTAGTTTTTAATTAATATATATTATTTATCATGTAAAATAGTATCCAAATACGAGTTTTGAACAAAATAGCTTAATTTTTGAAAAACATTGTGAAAGTTAATAAGGAACGAGTAATATAATAAATAATAGAATTCAATTTTAATAATCTAAGTTTAATGTGAAAAATCTATATTTTCGATTTGATATAATGACCATTTTCATAGGTACAGTATTTAGAAAAAATGTTTACAATAAATTAACAAATTATATATCTTGTGATGAAAATTGTGATATTTCATTAAAATTCTTACATAACATATAAAAAGTTTGAAACATGTTAAAAATGAAACTTTTGAGTCATATTAAATTAAAGAACAACATTAGAAAACTATAATGTACACTATATATATAAATAATTTGTCATGAAAATAAACGGTTGCTTGTGAATTTTGGAATTAAATAATCAACAAAAATAAAATAAAAGTAAATAAAATTGAATTCCTTTCTTATCTGTGTTAATTCCCTGTTTCTTTGCATTTTGCTCCAATTACTGCAACATTAAACCAGTTTCTACTACATGTTTCGATACATCATCGGCGTCATCATCAGGTCTAGATAAGAAAGAAAAAACACACCAAATGAATTATGGTTCAAATAACATAGTGATATCCAATGTGAATATAACCTTTTAAATCTGATGAAAGTTTAGAAGTTGTAATAACGGAGTTAATGAAATAATAATAATATTTAGCACCACGTCTTACTACCCGTTCGGGTTATACGCTTTTAAGTACTAATTACGCTCATGGATTATGAATTGGGAAGGTTGAATTAGAGGAAATGAACCCGCATTTGCGTGGAGGGAGAGTGGAAAACCTTTTAGGAAAAACCACCCCTAGTTCACCCGACCGAGATTCGAACCTCGATCTCCCCGTCCTCAGCAGTCAAGCTCAACACGACAAATGCGTTAGCCAACTACGCCACCGAGGCGGGTTTAATGAAATATTATTATTATTATTAGTAGTAGTAGTAGTAGTAGTAGTAGTAGTAGTAGTAGTACCGCGTCTTACTACCCGTTCGGGTTATACGCACTTACGCTAATGTGCAATGGTAGGGTGATTGTGAGATGAAAATGAAGGACCTACAGTTTAACGTGGAATCCGAACCACGGTGGAGACCTGGCATACCTCTTTAATGAAATAAAAATAGCATATTTACCAGATTATAAGATCGTGTGGTTGAGTTCCAAGATGTTTAAGGAAGGAAACTGTGTTGAATTAGAAATTAACGTGTATATATAAAGTGATGAGAAAACATTCTGGATGAAATGACTAAAAAGTCAAAGATAGTATATACTTAGACTGAGAAGGAGAATGGTATTGATTCAAATACTATGGGACGAAGTAGTAGATAGATAAATGTTGGATTAAGTGTGTTATTTTTTAAATTTCATTTCATTTCATTTCATTAACTCTCGTTATTACAACTTCTAATCTTTCGTCAGAATTAAAAGGTTATATTCACATTGCCTAGCATTAGGTTATTTGTGCCATAATTCATTTGGTGTGTTTTTCTTCCTTCTCTAGACCTGGTGACCTGGTGGTCTAGGGGTAAGGTGTCGGACTTCTGTGCTGGGGTCCGGGGTTCAATCCTCGGTCCCGGCACAGATTTATCTGATCACCAAACCTTTCCTTCACCTCTGACAAGACATCTTGTGAATGTGAGGAATGCTAGGTCTCCACCATGGTTCGGATCCCACGTTAAACTGTAGGTCCTCCATTTCATCTCACAATCACCCTACCATTACACATTAGCGTAAGTGCGTATAACCCGGACGGGTAGTAAGACGCGGTGCTAATAATAATAATAATAATAATAATATATCGAGGTATGGATATCTAGGACTTCCATTATTTTATTTCCTCAAACTATAAAATATGTGTTCTGCTTGTAATGTAATAATAATAATAATATACTATTTTTTCTCTAAAAGGTAAATCAACTACCCTATCTTCCCCTTTGTATGTTTGTTCTCGCTGGTTGGAACCATTCTTAGCATTTGTTATGGCAATGGAGGATCTTACTTAACAGGTTTATCTTTTTTCTTCCGGGCTTTGCTTTAATTAAAGAAACTACGTTTATTTTTCTTGCAATTTTTAAAAGTTTTTTTTATTAATTTCACAACAATTATAAAAACACCTTGAAATTTAAATAGGACAAAAATATACTTAAAGTAAAACATAAAAGAGATTAAATTTCCTCTTTAACTTTCTATCCCCTTAGATTGAGTCGTTAATAAGTTTTGCGCTGAATATATAAATTAAATAATCAACATTCATGCTTAATAAAGAATCTACGATTATTCTAATGAAATGTTTGTGTATTGTAAATTTGATTGAAGGCGTTATGCTGGTGGAGACGGTTTGGCTGGCATTGGGAATCATGTGGCTTGCTATGCACTACATAAACTGTCCTGTGGAAGGAGCCAAAGAAGCAGTCATGGGTAAGTTTAGAAGAAATATATACACTACTGGTTGAGTCAGATGAAAAAAGAGCTCCAAGATAGATTTGAATTGTATTATAATTGTTTGCTAGTACACACCAACATTTTACTATGTAATAAGTAATATTTAAGTAGGCCTATTCATCAAATTGTAAAATGACAACGTGTAAACTAAAATTGAACCAGGAATCTTTGGTATCTGTTCTACAAGGCTCTAACCCGCCTCGGTGGCGTAGTTGGCTAACGCGCTAGTCGTGTTGAGCTCGACTGCTGGGGACGGGTAGATCGAGGTTCGAATCTCGGTCGGGTGAACTGAGGGTGTTTTTTCCCTAAATGGTTTTCCACTCTCACTCCACGTAAATGCGGGTTCACTTCCTCTAATTCAACCTCCCCAATTCCTAATCCATTACCGTAATTAGTACTTAAAAGCGTATAACCCGAACGGGTAGTAAGACGCGGTGCTAATATTATATTATATTATATTATTACAAGGCTCTACCAATGAGCCATCCCGGTTCAACTAGTATCAGGAGCCCCTCTTCCCACGTTAAGTGCTGTGTCCCGGTTGTAATTTTTCACTGGATTTTATATTATTCTAGAGCTGTTCCTAGTGATAACATCCTACACTCGTATTAAGTAATTATATATATGATACTCGCTTTCCTCGTTGGAGACTTCTTCCCCAAACCCTCAATGAGTTTTATTTGCAAGAGGATGTAAACTAATGTAATTCCAGAGCCGTTTTTTTGGTTAGGTCTTACCGTTTAGCCACAAGAGACCTCCAAAGAAAGGTCCACACCAACTTTAAAGTTGCTCCGTCACTTTGAATTTATTTCGGGGTTTAAATTTTTTTTAAACAATTTTTTTGAAATTTTACCGTTTGTTACAGGCTATAAGCTATAAGTTTTCCAAATCTCAAGTTTCTAGCTCATCTTGAAGTGGGTAAACACTAATGTCGGGGAGTGTGTGAGACAGCCGTGTGGCTTTATGTAACATAATGAGGATGGATCGTTGAGCCTCATGGTAAACGCTAGGAAAACTCGCATGCTTTAAGAGGTACAGTAGCCCCATGGCTTCTTTGGTGCTGACTGAAAGCTTTGAAACGTTACCAGACCAAATTACGTATTCCTACGCCGGACCAAATGATCTGTAAAAATATGTGTTTAGCAGATGTCACTTCTGACAGTCAAAATTTAGGTATATACCTAGATGTTGACTGTCAGAAGTCAGCTGTGAGCTGTCAGTCAGCACCAAAGAAGTCATGGGGCTACTGTAGTTGGGTTTGTTATTTTGAAATATGTCTCATGCCAAACTGAAGATATCCTAAATATGTCCCTATGGATTTTAGAATACTTTAAAGTTTTATAGTTAAAAATTACTGCGTGAAAATGTAAAAGCAGCTTCTTTTCAATAACATTTTACTTGTTTCGCTCACTTCTTAGATCAAGGTAAGTGTGTTAGAAACATATAAATCCAGCTTTTCTCAAACAAAAGGGTAATTCTATTAATAGGGTTACAACATAAATAGTTAGGATCATCAAGGATTACTTGAGGGATTTTAAAGTTTCAGTGTTACCATTCCTATAATAAATATCACATTGTTATAATATATCACTTTAATTAGGCGAAGCCCTCAATGTTTGAATCCATTGTCTTAGAAATAGGTAATTAATAGAATATTCTTAGCACCAATGAGTTAGTAAATATAGCTTTATTTAAATAATGTAATGTATGACTTAGTTTCAGCAGAAACTCAATTTATTTAAAATGTGTACTTAATGTATATAGATGAAGTGAAACTAGATTAAATTAATGTAAATATTATTTCGTATATTATTTTATGTGTTAATAATTCATATAGAATATAAAAATATAATTAGGTTCAATTTTCATGTTCCCTATCTATAATCTACAATATATAATAAAATTATATTACTCCTATTTTCTTCCTTTTTCACTCTGCCCTACCATATTATAGTTGAAGCCTTATACTTATTTTAAAACGTACCCAATCATATTTTAGCTTAATTATACATGTTTAAGGAGAAGTAGTAGTCATCTCTCGAACGTGGAAGTACGGGGATACGAGGGGCTGACATATTTTTCCGCCTTGGTTTTTTTATTTGTCTTGCTAGGATGACATCACTTCAAGAAATAATATATAGAGTAAAATAATTTAATTTAGGCTACATGTAGTTATGTAATAAATAAACAAACACAGGGAGAGGGGTACATATATGGATATTTCATATAGAACCTAGAAACGAATAATAGACCATTTAAAACGGCCATAGGCTTAAATCATAAACTAATGTTCTACTTATTTTTATATATTTAATATAATGTCACATCATGTTTGGTAGTCTATATATAGGTCACTAGCCATGGTCCGTACAGGGCTGTTTTCTACCTAAGACGCTTTACATAATACCGGCTATGCAAATGTGGAGGGGAGGCTACCCCTGAACACGTCGTACTGGAATGTCAACTAACTGTAAAAGAGAGGGAAACAATGCAAGTTCCATTACTGGCCAGTGCGATTTATTATATATTGCATGACGTGGATAAGTGGGGTCTCCTAGATACAATCGCGAACGACGTGTCAAAGAGAGAAAAGGACATATATATATATATATATATATATATGTCTTTTATATATATAGCAGACATGAAGACTGGGATATAGGTTAGACAAGACAAACAAACGGAAGACAGACAAGGTAATGAGACCAGTGACTACAGTGACACGACGGAAGGTGACAACTTGACATCAGAGACAGAATCAGAAGACATACTATGAAACTGGAACCAAGACTTAGATGAGACAAAACATTGATCTTACCGGCTGGCAGAGTGGAATGGGACGAGGAGCTCCAGGTCATCCGGAGCCCAGCTGAGGAAGGCTCCTTTAGGATGCCAGTGAAACCTGCTGAGAGACTTGAGGCAGCCGAGTTAGCAGCTGGTAATTAGAGGAATTGATTAACATTAAGAGACGGAGGAAGAAAACCTTTAACCCGCATGGTCTGGCCCACTTGGCAACAAGTGAGGTGCTTAGCTGGAGCGGTGGGGCTTCCAGTCCGTCAAGGTTTCTTCAATGACTGTTCTCAGTAGATGAAGAGACAAGTAAGAATATTAAGATGCTCTGCGGCCACCGAGTTGCGGAAAATTTATTAGGTTAAGTTAGTTTTAGTTAATATTTTCCTATGTTGTATCATGTTTAGTTTTATGTCCCAGGTAGTGTTCTTAGCCGGAGTTAGGTGGAACGAAATTACCGGTAGGGCTCCTCCACAGGTGGTGGATAGGAGGGTGCTCGACCCCGCTGAAGCTCACACAGATCCGGGGACTATTAGATCCGGAATCGATGGGACACCCAGTGGGGCAGGGTACCGGAGGCGTAAAATACCCGGGGCGGACAGCCTAGTAGGATAAAATTAGATGGGGAAATAGGGACACTAAGATTAGGAGCTATAATCAACATCAAATTAATTAATATGATTTCAAATTGGATAAAATAGTAATTAGCGGAGGTAGAGAAACAATTTAATATAGGTCCTGAGTTACAGTCTTAGGCCTCAGGACAGAAAGTATTGATAAATAAATAAATAAGTATATATATATATATATATATAGTTATCTAAAACGTGAAATGGTCTCTTTCGACGATAATTCCCGGAGTTAGACCCACCGATTTTTATAATTTTTGTAACATATAATTTCAAATTTCTAGAATAATAAAAGAGGAAGACGGAATGTTACATAACAACCACTTCTTTCAAAAGCTATTGCTCAAATTCTACCAAATAAATTTTTAATTATTTTTTAAATAACGAATTTACTTGAAGAGTTATCAAATCAAAGTTTACAATTTTTAGTAGCAAAGCTACAATATGTATTATATGTATTATATGATTTGTTATTTACGTTAGTCAGTGTATGTATGGAACCTAATACAAAAGGGCTCCTGATATTATTAAAAATAGTCTTAGAGGCATCTAAAAATAAGGTAGTGACCTGTAGATTTGCACAAAATTCACAAGTCTGCACTTAACATTGTGCTTACTACAAACTTCGCTAATTGGACAAACAATAAAGTTGACTACGTTTATTTTTACTCTCAATATTACGACTAGTATTTTATTATGTTGCTTATAGATTCCTAAACACGGAATCTTAAAATTGTATCTCAATAGCAATACGCGCTACCGACTGATCTAAGGTGTCGGACTTTACAATACGAATTCCATTAATACTTTAAAGATTTAGTAAATAGAGTGATTCTGCATTACCTTTTTAATACAAAGGACAAATAGGCCCAAGTATACATTAGGTTGAGTTATCAAAACAGTGTATACCCTGATTTTGGTTGGAAGAAAAGTAGAAAAAATTATAATATATTTCTTAGTGATCAACATTGGTAGCACTTTACTTTCTTTTTTGTGTTATTTTATAGATATTGATAATATATATCAAACTTGAAAGCTGCAGATCACATTATTTGATGTATACATATATTAAAATCGTTTTAATAACTCTAGTTACTAACCTCTACTGTTCTTCCTACCAAAATCATACTATAACTAGTTTATTTCACGTTTATTATGAATTTAGCTGTACGTATTATTTTTATTTCTATGTTTGATGAAATAAATTGTTTTTATTGTAGTTATATTTTCCCCATCCTCCCGTATCGTCATTACTCACGTTACAGGTCACACCACCTTACGATATAACGCGATGGTGAACTATATCTCCCGACAACCGCACTATATCAAGCTTCTACTGTATATCAATTGATACAAACTGTTTTTCCAGGGTGGGAAGTTGTATTACCATTCCATATTTTGTATTTCACCTTATCACTTTTAATATGTGAAGTTCCATCAGTTTAAACTAATATAACTGTCAAATTTAAATCCAATCTGAAAAAAAATGAATTGAGCCTCAAATGTTTCTAATAAAGGCTTTTTAAAAACTAATCTATATATATATATATAATGGTTTGTGTGCGCTTCCAACTTTAAATAATAATCACATAATATTCACCGATCAGTAAACTTGGCAGTTTTGTTTCAGATTTTCACGCTACATAAAACGGGCGTTATTGAAGCATGATGTATCTATTATTGTAGAAATTATTTTTAAAGCCAATTTGGTCCTACTTTGACTTAAAATCCGTTTTTAGACAAATTTGAATTCCAACGATTAGTTTAATATCATTTATATGTGATTTGGTTACGTATATAGCTAAGTTGCGAGGGATATATATATAATTCTATATATATATATATAATTATATATATATAAAATTATATATATATCCCTCGCAACTTAGCTACCCTCACTTTGCGTTAGGATTAAAAAAACTATGTACCTGACTGGGGTTCGGAATGACAAAAAAACTTAAGAAATCAAGTAAATATGAAGGATCATTTTGGTGAATTTATTTTGTGTGCAGGAATCGTGATCTGCAACTGTTGCGTGATTCTCAGCGTCGGCATCACAGTGTGGTGCACCTTCGACGCTGCTGGGCGTTCCTGGGTCAAGATGAAAAAATATCAACGTAGTATGAGGGAATCCGAGTCAAGATTCCAATATAAAAGATCGGGCACCACAAATCGTAATTGGAGGCAAAGGTAAAATGAAGAAATGAAGGGGTTTTTTAAAAACACGGAACTATGCTGCATGGATTCAAAATTGAGATAATATTCTTATATTTTTCAGAGCACTTTGATATATTAAATTAAGTGAAAGTGACACCATGCACATGAGAATTAAATACGTAACTTGGGTTTGACTCTAATGTTCTACCGTTGAAACATATTGGTCCATCTTGCCTTTAGCTCCGCTCTTTACTTCTTAGTAATTAGCAAGTTTAATGATTTTGGTAACTGTTGAAAGTGTCATTTACACAGATCAATCTACAATCACAATCATGACGACTCATAAATTATATTAGTTTACAATAGATATAAACTATTTAATTTTGGTTGTCACGTTTAAACTCCCGTTTGAGTTTTAGCAAATAAATCAATTAATTCGCTGTGATACGGATAATAAAGGTAGAATTTAGAGGAGACCTACAGTAGCCCCATGGCTTCTTTGGTGCTGACTGACAGTTCACAGATGACTTCTGACAGTCAACATATAGATATATACCTAAATTTTGACTGTCAGAAGTGACAGCTGCTAAACACATGATTTTGCAGATCATATGGTTCAGCGTAGGGATACATAATTTGGTATGGTAACTTTTCAAAGCTGTCACTCAGCACCAAAGAAGCCATGGAGCTACTTTATCTTCATTCATGTGAAAGGAGAGTGGAAGAAGCTATAGCAAAAAACCACCCTCAATACACCCAGTTGGGATTTGAGATTTGAGCTCCCATTGTATTTCCGCCCTTTCCAGCATGACGATTAATTGTGATTGTGGATAGCTTTAAGTGGCCAATACTGTCATCAGTTCCACATTTTAAACTCAATACTGTACGACAAGTGAAGAGTGGAGCTGGATATGAGGTGAACCAGGATGGATGGTTGAGCTGTAGAATACTGGCGTTAAAAACCAAAGGTACTAAGTAAGTTTCCTGTGTCGAATTAGCCATTATTCACGTGATTGAACATTATTCTAATACCAGAATGGTTCTTAGTGATATCATACATCTATCAGTTAATATATTATAATTACTACTTAGTAGCTCTTCAACTAAAAAAATAAAATATCAAAAATTATTTGTAAAAAGTTTTTATAAAGTGAATTTTTTACTCTCGTTCATTTATCCTGTTAGATATTCTAGTAGCATATCTCCTTCTATGATTAAACCTTTTTAATTTATAAAATATTATTATTTTTAAATTACACACATGGCAATCATTATTTTAATACGAATCTGACTTAACAGCCCAGGGTTACATGAGGATTTTACCATCCTCCCTCCAGGTAGGGTTAGGTGTTATATATTAAAATTAGATTTAAATATATACATATACCTTTAAGTATTTTATGTTAGTGATGGTGATTGATGACATTAAAACGTACGAATAAAAGGTACCATGAAAAACGTGGTTACATGTTTATAGTTGTTTAATTGATTTTTTTATGATTAATTTAAGATAATATTTTATATACATAGGATGCTCATAATTTATTCACCTAAATATGAACCTTAATAAATATATTATTTTAGGAGATATATGATTTACTGGATTATTGATTTAACTGTGGTAATATAATTAAATTAAATTAAATTAAAATGTCCTGAAATGTTTCATTTATTACCGCATTCAGTCAATGTTCTAAAATAAGGCCTATAAGGGTGTTAAATATAATGTATGGCCCACCTGTGCCTCCCATTTAGATAGGTGTATACGAATGTGATCTACTCTCATTCAGAAAGTCGGGGTTCACTACCCCCATTTCTCCCTCCTGATACACTAAGGCAAACTTTTATACATAATTTGGCCTTTCTTAATTTATTCTTTACAAAACTAAAATGACTTGTTCTAAGGGACAACCAAGTGAAGTGTAAAAAGTGAGGTTTAGAAAACAAGAACAGATCAGAAACGTGGTCACGTGAGAAGCACTGAATCATTCACAAAACATCATCGTGATTTACGTAGTCTTTCCGGTGTGACTTGAAATTTTTCCAGCTTTCTTGGTTCTGTAGGACATTTTCTGTTTGGGATACTCAATCACATTTCAAAACTAACCCTCTCCATCAGTGCGCATGCGCGTAAAAAGCAAGAAACAAGTAGATAGTTACGTCTACTGTTGTCAGATGAATTTAAATTACTTTTGTGTTGTTTTCGTTCTGTGTTGATTTGTTTCGCTACACTACATAACAATATTAAATTATATATATCGTAACAATCATCTTTAAAAATTTGTTGATCTATGCTAAAATAAAATATGTTGATTACTGGCTGTTTATACAGTATACCAGGGCACAATGGCCACTAACTAGATTTTTCTCTACAGTTTGTATGTAGCTACCCCTAGCGGATGTCTGACCTTCAATTTGTCGCGCAAAGTCAGACGAAGCTTTAACAATAGCTAGCAGCAAGTATGTGATTTTTGGTTTAAAGGTGTGCACGTTAATGGTAGAACACTCTTATTTACGTGATTTATTCAATCAAGAGTTAAGAGAGATGTAAGAATTTAGAACTCTATAATAGTTATCATGAATTAAATCTCGATAGACCAATCACTGGAATCTTTTGTTTGTCATGTATTGATCAAGAAATGAAAGATAGTTTGTGCGTAAACTGTATACTAGTATTTTAAAACAGAGTGATCTTGAAACACTGTACATATAAGGCCATTTTACCCTAGAAAGTGGCCATATAGGCAAAACTGCAGGAAATTTATGAGAAATCATCCTGGGAGATCTCTTACCAGAGATGATTTTTCAGTAATGTTCACTTCTGTATATCTGCAAGCAGCAACAATGCACAATACCATCACAGGATTCAGAATCACAGGCATCTGTTCATTTGATGAAAATGTATATCCAAATGAAAACTTTTCTCCATCTAAAGTAACCAGTGAGCCTACACCAAATGAACACATGGCCCGGTCTGAAGACACCAGTGCTCGTAAAGACGTGAATGACTGAGAGGATCCAGACAACCCGAATTCGTCTAAGAATCATAGTGAGCACGAAGATATGGATACACGTGGCATTTTTAATGTTATAGGAGACACAGGAGTTACTGATTATACCCGTGAAAATACTGGAGGAACTATGGTAATTACTCCAATGGCTTTCATTGAACATTCCCACTAATTGATTTCAAACACTGTGTGGTCATTGACTAAAGAAAACTAACTGCGAAGAAAAAACCGATGACACAAATCATTAAAAATGTATTGAGATTTGGAACCTTTACCAAGAAAGGTAAATTCAGCTCCAAGAAGTAAACTCAAAACAATAGTTGTACGTTACCTAACAAGCCCAGAAAACATTAGAATAGTTAATTAAACTGAGCGACTAGGAAAAGAGAAAGAACATTTGAAAATGGCAAAATTAAGTGTCCTGCAAACTCTCAAACCAAAACTAACAATGAAGCTATTGGGCCTAAACTAATTAAAGTTTAAAAAAATACCAACAGTGTGCAAGTCACCAACATTGGCAATATTCCCTTATCCTTCTACAAGTGGAACCAATAAAAGATCTCACCCGAAGAAGAGTTTGCAGGAAAAGAATAGCTTTTGCAAATGTGGAGAACTTTTAAGATGACGAAGAAGGAGAACCGTGGATTCAGTGCAGAGGCTGTGTCATATGGTTCTATGAAATATGTGTGGGAGTTTAGGTAAAGGCAACATATGATTTTATTTGTTATGGGCGTGCAGGTTAAGTGATATAAAATATGGTTTGCCCTACCTATGGTGTAAAACGGCCACATCAGAATACATCCTTATACCTATTAAATACTGAATACAAACCATATTATGTATGAAATAATAACACTATAACATTATTATATGTGTGTAATAATTATAATAAATAGCAGTGTGTATACTATTTCCAAATATATTATTTCAAGAGCAAAAAAAAATGTTAAGGGATCCGTTTTGCCCCAGCCTACTGTAGTAGTTAGCGTTGCAAAGCATTGTGGAATAACATACATTTCTGCTAACGTATGATTAGCTGTGCCATTCAAGAATATTCCACTCTATATTTTTGGCGAACTTATGCATAGAGCTTTAATAAAACTTTGATTTATTTGTGTTCCAGTTTCCATAACCAATATAAAATACCCGACGGCAATTATCCTTAAATAAAATTCCATTCTTGATTGTATCTGATAGCTGAGAGAATAAATTCTGATTGTTTATTCCAGGAAAGTTATTCGGGCTTACCAAGACAGTTGGGATCATAGGTGCAGACTTCTCTTTTGTTGTATGCGCAACTCCGACAGAAACAGGGTAAGATTGGTTTATTTACTATTAAACTGTGTATTCCCACATTAATTAACATTTAATATAGATAATTAAGTAGAAATATAGGAAAACGAGTTAATAAAAAAGTTTCAAGTACAATATGGCTTATCACATAGAAAATAGAAACACATCTTTCACTTCACACTGTTACCACTGTAAAAAAGTTATGATAGCTGTTTAAAAAAGAAACAAAATATGTGACCAACCAACCCCTCAACCTAGATCTCCTGATTTTCTAACTTTTCGAGATGGGTATGAAATTTGAAACGTAATTTACTGAATGGGGATACAAACAATATAAATTAACAGTACATAGAAAGATAAAAATAGTAAAGCTTTACAGGACATATACAAATATCAAAGGAAAAATTAACTCAAATGATCACTGACTGTCTTATTTTGTACTAGCTTTATTTTCTGATTACTTTATTATTCTTTAAACTTATTCACCCCTAAGAGTATCATATTCTGAAAATTTAAAAATGACACCTGGACGCGGGAATCGAAACCGGGACCTTTGGCCTAGTACGCCAATTTTCTAACCACTGAGCTATCCAGGAATCACCCCGTTCCCAGGGTCATTTTTAAATCATATTTTAAGGCAGAATCTATGATGGACGTGTGGAAATTGTCGAATACAAATGTGTGATTTTATTAAGATCACGAGCTATCAGATAACGCACTCCACCTTTGACTCGGAGTTGGTTTCATGCTGCCACTTGTACAATTATTGTAATTGTAAGGAATTGCATATTTAAGAATAAAATAACCAGATATATTATTTATGCTTTTAGTGAGGATTACTCCATCTAGAAATCATATTCTTAAATCTGAAAAAAGCCACCTGGACACAGGAATCGATACCGGGACCTTTGGCTTAGTACGCCAATGTTCTAACCACTAAGCTATTCAGGAATCGTCCCGTGCCCAGGGTCATTCAATCTTTTATAACTATAATAATTGTACAAGTGGCAGAATTAAGCCAACTACTGAGTCGAAGGTGGCTGCGTTATCTGATAGCTCGTGATCTTAATAAAATCACACATTTGTAACCAACGATTTCTGAACGTCCATCATAGATTTTGCCTTACGATATGAGTAAATAATGACTCGGGGCACGGGACGATTCCTGGATATCTCAGTGGTTAGAGCATTGGCGTACTAAGCCAAAGGCCCCAAGCATCGATTCCCGTGTCCAGGTGTCATTTTTCAATTTTCAGAATATGATATCTAGATGGAGTAATCCTCACTAAAATACATAAATAATAGCTTTGGCTAATTGATTCTAAAGAGTATGTTGCCAATAAGGAGCTTATTACTAACATAAACCAGCTTCGGTGTTCACATGGTCTACGGCGTCACTCTCGTGTTGGACACTACTGCCGATAACGAGGAGATCGAGGTAATAATAACCTTATAAAAAACATTGGTTGCATACGTAACTAAGTGTTTCCTGAAAACAAGACAATATACTTGAGCGAGTGCTTCGAGCGCTATCAAGACGTATATTGAGCAGGGCAAGATCCAAACACGGGACGTTCAATGATATAATGCTGGGTTCGGTTAGAGGCGTTGGTATTTCCATAATTTGTTCCAGTGACCAAACATGTACTTGTGGCGGATCAGTACATATATTTTTATTGATATTTTAAATATATTTAAAAAATCATGATGTTACCGTGAACGAACTATTTTATAAATGTAGCTGCATAAATTTCCATGATTGAGCTTACATTATTAGATTCATAAGACATCATGTTGGTGTTGGTATAAATATTAGGTATACCATGTAACAAAATTCCCTCACTATCATACTTTAAGATATAGGAAGCGCTCGCTGTAATGTAGTAAAATACAAGTTCTAGAAAAGATTAAAATGTGTTGAAAAATGCAAGCTACAAATATGTTTGTAATATTTCCCCGTAAACTACTAAGTGCTTTGGCGAAACGTGTGTTAATTACTCTAATTCAATAGTGTAGGGATGAGATAGTTTAAATTGGGAGTAAATTTACTCAAATTTTTATGGATGGAGATTATAAAAGCATTTAGGAAAAGCCACCCTAAGTTGATTCTCCTGGAATTTGAGCCCTGACCTCCATGTCACAGGCAAGCGTGATTATATGAACATGCCAATTAGTCTGCGTGCCCGCGGCTACGGGTAAATATAAGCTACAGTAGCCCCATGGCTTCTTTGGTGCTGACTGATAGCTCACAGCTGACTTCTGACAGTCAACATCTAGGTATATACCTAAATTTTGACTGTCTGAAGTGACAGCAGTTAAATACATGTTTTTCAAAGCCACCAGCTCTCAGCTGTGAGCTGTCAGTCGGCACCAAAGAAGTCATGGGCTTACTGTAAGTACTACTTGTAAAGATTCTGGGGAGTAGATAGATTTTTTCTTCATTTTAATGGCAAACAGAATTTCCAATATTTATGTAAATTGCATTTTTTCATCTTATGGTGTATATGAATGATAGGGAAATGACATGTAGGTTCAGACATCTTATGTTTAGTATCTTCAGCTGGTAGTGGCGCAGAATGTTGGCCATGTTACTACTATGGAGGCTGTCTACACATTGTACATACAATGAGATGAGATGATTATAGTAATTATAAAGTTGTGGAGCCGATGTGAATTTTAACCTAATTTAAGCCTAATTAATCAAATCCCGGTGACTATTGGGATCATTCACCTTAATGGACAAAATACTCAAGATGCCAGCCTGGTACCGAACCCGGGATTTTAGGCTCGTAGCCAGGTGCATTTACCACTAAACCACGGGGCTGGTTAATGGTAGGGTTGACTCAGGATCATAGATCACAAATGACATCCGTAGCTCTAAATCAAGAGGTCAGAATTTAGGTATATTCTAATAGGATTGGTTGTCTACATTGAAATTCTCCAGCTAAACATTTTTAAGGATCTCCGCCTCCTCCTTTGTTTGCACTGAGTATTACTAACCTCTCGGGCTATCCGTATTTAACTACACTATTGAAGTAGGCATGTTAAAAGTATAATTTAGAGGAAATTCATCTAAATTACGTTGATTACGGGTTTAAAACTATTTATTAAAATCACCCTCAGAACAGGTGGCTGTAACTCAAACCCATCACCATAAAATTAAATTAACAAGATTGATTTTAGTCCGCCTTCCCACCAATGCGTGTTTTTCCTCAACAATTTCCCCAAAAAAGTTATTTCATTTCAAACAATTTATTTCCTGACGCATATCTTTAAAACAAATACAATACTTGAAAGACTTGTCTCTTAAAAATACTATTCCAAGAACATTTAAATCAATCATTAGCAAATAATATTTGTTTGAATCGAAGTGGCTTTAGTTGACAAGTTAAATGTCCATGGACAGAACACATTTTTAAATACCAAATTACCTCTGACAAGACATCTTGTGAATGTGAGGAATGCCAGGTCTCCACCGTGGTTCGGATTCCACGTTAAACTGTAGGTCCTTCATTTCATCTCACAATCACCCTAACATTGCACATTAGCGTAAGTGCGTATAACCCGAACGGGTAGTAAGACGCGGTGCTAATAATAATAATAATAATAAATACCAAATTTAAAATTTCATTTACTCAAAATATAACGAACTAGATTTATTAAAAATATTATTTAGAAATTCTACTGGAAGCTAGGTGTGCTCAACATGCTCGAGAAAATTGTTTTCGACCCCAGTCCAGGAGAGTTGGGATTGATTGATTATGCAATGTAGGCTACCAGCCATTATATGATTGGTTTACCATTTATTGGTGCGTTTCCTCAAAATTCATTATTTTGAACGTATACCCTCAGGCTGGACATTTTAAGTTATTCAAAACAGCACTCAATTATTAAACACAAATATAGAAATTTCCTTCAATTTAGATGTTTATTTGAATTGTGTCTCATAGAATATTCTTTTAAACTTTGTTTACGCTTTAAGGTAGCAATCTTACCTATCATGATTCCACTATGGTATGGCTTAAAATATAAGGACATAGTGTAATCCATCAAGGTAGAAACACTACCTTTCCGGATAGACAGAGTTTACAAGGAATATCAAATAATTATTTTTATTAAAATAATGTTAGAGAATTTAATGAATATCTACTTATTTACTAATAGAACCAAAAAAGTATTCCATAATTAATTCCTTTTATGTGGATATTTTTGTGTCCACAGAACTCCTTCGCTGATATTGCACGTCTTTTATCGGATTTTTTCCGGGACTTGGACGTAGTCCCGTCGGACGTGGTTGCTGGCTTGGTTCTACTTCGTAAGTTTCAGAAGATTGAAAGGGAAGCCATCGTCAAACAGGTAATTTTTCTAAAAATATCCTCAGTAAATAACCAACTTTACTATATAGTAGTGATAGTCTAAGGCAGTGGTTCCAATCGTGGTGTACGCTCCCAGACGTTTGGGAGTGTGCCAAAACAAATTGAATAGTAACAGAAAAAGCTACATATGGCAACAGTGTGAGACAATGGATAAGTCAAAAGTTGGTAAATTAATTCAACGGTAAGGTGAGGGGTGATGTCATTTTTATCTTCGTTATTGACTTTGAAAAAACCTGCGCTGCGTTTCTCCACTAGATACCAAGCTAAAGCTCGATCAGTAATGTGGTTTAAGCTATAGGCTAAGATACAAACAAACATACGATATCTATAAAACTAATTTTTAAGTTTAAGAGGCCCATGAAACGTCAATATCCATTAGAAGCCCAAGATCGATTTTTTTTAGGATCACAATACTTCCTCTCTCTAAGGGGTCAAGATCAAGTTAAAATGTTATACAATATGGATCACTCTAATTATATAATGTTAATATAGTAGCAATTTGTTTTTCTATTGAAATTCTTTTCCAAGGAAAAATTTAAAACTTAAATCCAAAGATTTTTAAAAAAAAATGACCACTAACTTTAACCGGGTAGCGCTGAGAATTTGCAATTTGTTATTAATAAATTAAATACTCAAGGTTTTGTTTTACTTTTAATTTTTAAATGTAGAAATATATGCACTGTTTGTTCACTCTATAATTAACAACTTAATCTATGCCATTAGGGACTGTAAAGTTCATTGCCACACTTCAAAAAGTACGCCATATTTCCCCTTTTTAAAACTAGTTCTATCCAGTCCACCTCATTATACCCTAACTTTTTCAGGTTCGTTATAATGTTATTCTCCCACTTACGTCTAGGTCTTCCCAATGGTATCTTCCCATTGGGTCTGCCAGTCAGAACCCTGAACACGGTTCTAGATTCTCTCATTCGCACTGCATGTCCTGCCCAGCTTAATCCAAGAGACTTTATTACATTGATTCATTATTCCCTTACTGGCCCATTTATTTCCAGTTGGTGATCTGGTGGTCTAGGGGTAAGGTGTCAGACTTATATGCTGGCGGCCGGGGTTCAATCCTCAGTCCCAGCATAAATTTATCTGATTACCAAACCCCTCCTTCACCTCTGACAAGACATCTTGTGAATGTGAGGAATGCCAGGCCTCCACCGTGGTTCGGATTCCACGTTAAACTGTAGGTCCTCCATTTCATCTCACAATCACCCTACCATTACACATTAGCGTAAGTGCGTATAACCCAAACGGGTAGTAAGACGCGGTGCTAATAATAATAATAATAATAATAATATTTCCAGTTACAGCAAATACATTTCAAGTAACTTCAACTATATTAGTTAAACATTTTTCTACCATTAAAAGTATAATTTACGGAAATGAGCTGCCAAGGGGTACACGAGTGAAAAAAGGAAGCTAGGAATCGCTGGTCTAAGGCGTCACTCCCACAATAGAGTAAACTACCCGTGACGAGGAGATTGGGGCTTAAATACCAGTAAGCTTTACTGAGGGTTATTTCTACTACATGGTTTTCCACTCTCCCTCCACGCAAATGCGTGTACATTACCTCTAAATTCAACCTTCCACATCTCTAAAACATAAGCGTAATTTAATAAATATATATTACTAGAACGGGTAGTAATATATATATATATATATATATATATAAGGCTGTTTCGGGGATGAGGGATAGGGAAATATTTGAATGCTTACGTAATGAAAACGGACGTGTGGTTGATCCTACCTGGTGTTTGATTATCGCTTGGGGCATTATTTTCCCAGTTGGCTTGTTGGCTTACCTAGGTGTTGCGATGAGATGAAATGGAATAACACACGAATATAACGAATATATTGTTGTTCTGTACACGTATAACATTTCACAAATTGTACTTATTGATGGGGGTTAGTATTTGAATAATTAGTGAGTCAAAATTGCTGTAAATTTATAGAGAGTATAGAGCCGTGGTGTTGAGTGTCTACGCTTGGACAAAGGAGAATACAAACGTTTGCACCTTAACCAATATAAATTAGTTTTAAAATGGGTAGTAAACCTAAAATATGATAACATAAAATCATAGTTAATACAAGAAATATATATTTAAATAAATCATAAATAAATTATTATTAAAATTATTAAATATTTTAAAAATATTAAACAATGGTAGTCTTAGTGTAAATCTGGTTCTGATAACTTGATATACTTTCCAAGAAACTGATTTTAAAAATCACACAAGAATTTAATAAATTATTGATCCACTATTATTAGTAATAACATGTTATACTTTTGAACCGCTTCTTCCTTCTACCCATCCGTGTTATACGTCTTTCTACACTGGGGTGTGACGAGTAAATTAACATTCAGAAGAATTGAGCCTGCATTTGCGTGGAGAGAAAGTAGGGAGCTATCACATATGTAATAACCATCCTTATTACACTAGACCAGGATTCGAATCCCGACTTTCTAACCATTGAGAAACCATACTATACGAGCCTGACACTTAACCATTACTATTCAGCACGATAAATATCAGTTTTATTTTATATACACACTGTTTATCTTGAATGAACTACTTTATGGCCATATCTTATAAGCAACACCAAAGTGTAGCCCGTAAAGGTAAGCTTACAAAGTTTCAGGGTAAACTGAATAAACAGGATTATTCAAAAGTAATGGCACAAAAGTGAAATAGTTTTATTCTTAAATTAACTGACATACAGTAGGCCCACGGCTTCTTTGGTGCTGACTGACAGCTCACAGCTGACTTCTGAAAGTCAACATTTAGGTATATATCTAAATCTTGACTGTTAGAAGTGACAGCTGCTAAACACATGTTTTTGAAGATCATATGGTTCGGCGTAGAGATACATAATTTGGTCTGGTATCTCTTCAAAGCTGTCAGTCAGCACCAAAGAAGCCATGGGGCTACTGTAGTTTACAACAACAGTCATGATATGAAAATAAAGAAGAACTCTCCATATTTCAAAAGCACTAACGGTGCTCAATGTGGTCGACATTGGTTACACGGCAGACGTCTATACGCTAGTCCAGTTCAGCCCAGAAGCGTCCCAGAATATCCTCAGATATCAATTCCACCGCAGCAGAGATGCGTTGTTTAAGGTCTTTCAGTTTCTGTGGCAATGGGTACACGTAAACGGTGTCTTTGATGTATCCCAACAAAAAAAAATAGTCGCAGGGTGTTAATTTTGGCAATAGTGGGTGCCAGAGCAACCTTGTCAAATCCTCTTATCCAGCACGGATGATCCAACATCCCGGTCGGGTGGTATTCAGGTAATGGCGAACATCCCGGCGGCAGTTACCATGCCCAGGCAAGAACTTGAAGCTCTTCTGCTTCCTTTCAATCCGTTACTTCTCGGTTAGCGTTGACAGGCCTTCGGTTTATCAACATTACTTTTGAATAACCCTGTACTTATAGATCATATTGTGTTTGCCACGTATAGTCTTGGTTTAAATTTACATTATTGTATATTGCATTTTTATAAAAATAATGTTTTGTTTTGACAATCAAGCGCGTCAAATCATGAGTGTAGTGTATGGCGTTCCCTCTTATTCCCTCCAGGCTTTGGCTTGAGGTAGGCAAAGGAAATATGAAATTCATGGATGAAGATGGGGGTGGGGGTGGGAAGATAAAAGTGTGATAGGCACAAAAAGGTGTTTCCCTTATTTGAAAATTCTCGTTAAAAGTATAGAATGTTTTAGTATCTATATTATGTCCTATTTTAGTTGCGAATCAAAAGAAAGAAGCGGTTGTGGGGTTTGTAGACACGAATTATTTTCGTGGTGTTTGCGGCCACCGAAAACATTGCTGAGTGTATACTCTATTTTTATTTCATTGTTACTAGTTACGACGCTCAACCAATCTTTCTCTATACCCACACTAGTAGGTGGGAAGCGTGCATACAATGGCTTAAGTCTCTTAAGGATTTGTTTGTTTATTACTGATAAGCCAAGCTTCAAATCCCAGTCGGATGTGATAGGTGTTTTTTTTAAATAGTTTCCCACTCTTGTTTTGTCTTCTACCACGTCTTACCACCTGTACAGTAGGGCTATGAGCATACATTTTAATTACGGAAGAAGGTTAAGGAATATAAATGTAAATTTACATGAAATATACAAGCATTATCATGGACGGTATTAATGGAAAACCAATAAATGGTATCATAGTTAATAATAAAAATACGTGGAGCTTAGAAAGCATCCATTCACACATGGTCATTAACTAACCTGTTAAACTTAAGAGAAAACATCACTGCACACGTGGTCTCCCATGAACACGTGGTTCCTCACAAAAACATGTTAAGACTTAAATTGAAGAATCTCAACCCACGTGGTCCCTCAAAAATACACGTGGAACCTAAAAGGAGGTATTTAGGTAAATTACATATTTTACAACTTTGTTGTATCCCTTAATATCAAGGAATTTTAAAAAGAATGAGAAATTGTTAGTCTTGGTGTTTACGAGTGACGTGCATCATTTTTGCAGTCACGTCTTGTAACTCCGTGTCACTGCTAAGAAGACGTTCACACAAGCGACCTGTGTCGTGTGATGTTTGGTTTACGCCATGTAACCGTACCCGGAACGGTACACACTAGTGACTTGCGTCTATTTTTGACATCCACACACAAACTTCACACAGTCAGCATACATTATGTGTACACTGCTCTATATCTTCATAGGTACTGGCTGACAAGACGCTGGACGTCAACGTCACTCCCGTGACCCTTACTTTGATGCACCATTGACGCTAAATTAATTATGTACTTGGCATCCCGTGTTAAAGCCTTTATTCAAACCAATGTAGTGATATCCGCTTTGGTGGCTGGGTGGTCTAACGCGCTACTCCCGTGTTAGACTAGACTGCTGAAAACGGGGAGATCGGGGTTCGATCCCAGTCGAGTGCACTGGGGTTGTTTCCCCCTCCCCCTAAATAATTTTCCACTCTCTTTCCACGCAAATGTGGGTGTACCTTCTCTAGATTGTACCTTTATAATCCCTATCCATTAGTTTAATAAGTGCATAGTCATATAACCCGAATGGGTAGTAAGACATGGTGCTGAATAAATATATTGCTGGGATGCGGCATCAACCTGGCTTCACAGGACGCGACTACAAAAATTACGTACGCTGCCCATGTGCACTGGTCTTAAGTGTGACGTCACGTTACCTTAGCAACACATCCCAAAGCTTGGTTGGGTGGATCACCATAAAGACCCCCAACTCACCCTAAGGATTACTGGTAGCTTAGTTAGGTAATGCTGCTCGAACCAGACATCGTATCGTGGTGTGGTTCTTTGTACTACTAAAAAAGGTAGCCTGGTGATCTAGGGGTAAGGTGTCAAACTTCTGTGCTGGGGGTCCGGGATTCAATCCTCGGTCCGGGCACAGATTTATCTGATTACCAAACCCTTCCTTCACCTCTGACAAGACATCTTGTGAATGTGCGGAATGCCAGGTCTCCGCCGTGGTTCGGATTCCACGTTAAACTGTAGGTCCTTCATTTCATCTCACAATCACCCTACCATTACACATTAGCGTAAGTGCGTACAACCCGAACGTGTAGTAAGACGCGGTGCTAAATATTATTATTATTAACTATTGAAATATTCTCCCTTTACCGCTCCACCACGGCAAGCTCGCTAAATATTATCTTGTAGGATGCAAACATGAACTGTTGATCGCAGAAATGGGAGGGGAATGGTGGCTGGGGGAAGGGAATTTACATAATAGTTACTGTTACACGTTCCCTATACATTTAAAAACCATTTAGTAACTGTTATACCCATAGTAACCATAAATTTCAGATTCGAGCTCAAAATGTAAACAAAACTAGAGATAAGTAAAAAAAAATACTTATTTAATTGTAGGGGCCAATTTTAGCCACTATTGATGATTACAAATACATGTTATTTAAACCTATTGAAATGAATATTTTTGTATCTAGTAGAGGAGAGGTAACTTGAATAAACTATAGCTAGGATTTTCATATATTACTGTCAATACAGCAATAATTTTCTATAACTCGTATTAAATTGAGCAAAACAAATTATAGTCTTAAGATTCATTATAGGATATATGTTATACTCTATATATCAAATTTATAATAATTATGGCTAGTAAAATATATCATATATGCACTTGAAGAGAGAACTAATAGATGATGGAATATTTTGTTGTATTTAGTAAACATTAATGACGACTTTTAAGTCAAGTTAAATGAAAAGATATAATTTTTTTTAAAGTATTTTTAGAAGAGATGGAGCGAACCCACCTTTTCCCGAAAGTGAACTTTCATTTAAGCTAAGAACGCTTAATTTCAAGTTCAAATCCAAATATTAGAAAACAATCGGTTTGCTTTCTCACATTTGTATGATTATTTTTGTCTACAATACTTATTGTGACCCACTTCGATGACCGCATGGTCTAAGGTGTCACTCTCGTATTAGACTAGACTACCTATCACAAGGAGATCGGAGTTAAAATCCCTATCGGGTGTACGGAGGGTGGTTTTTCCGAAATGGTTTTCAACTCTCTCTCTCTCTTTTCATGCAAATGTTGGTATAATTCCTCTAAATCCAACTTTATTCATCCTCAACTCATTAGCGTGATTAGTAGCCTACATATGCAAACAAACTGAACAGGTAGTAAGACATGGTGCTAGAAAAACTGAATGTGTCCCGCTTCGGTGGCCACTTCGTATATGGCGTCACTCTTGTAATAGATTAGATTGCTAATGACAAGGAAAACTGGGTTCGAATGCCAGATGGTTGAAGAGGGTTTATCTAAATGTATTTTCTTTCTACCTCCAGGTAAATGCAGGTACACTTATTTTAAATTCAACCTTACTCATCCCTAGTACATTAGCGTAGTTAGCACGTATGCGTATAGCCCATATGGGTAGTAAGAAGTGGTGCTAAAAATAACTTATTGTGTTCAAACAAAGACTTTAGTTTCCATAGAAAATAGAAAGCTTAACTTAATGATAATATTTTAGTTTATTATGTAAATTACATTCAGTTAAGGGGTTAATTATTAGTTTGAAGTATAATTGTTTATTATACCCCGTAATTATATAAGGCTAAGCCCCACATAATCATTAAAATGGCTTGAAAACATGTAAATTTTAAACTTTTAAAAACTTTGAATTTTAAGGATTCTATGATTCATAGGACACATCCATAGCTACAAGTATTCTGAATGAAAAAATAAATAAATAATACAACTTTGAAATTGCGGAGAAGTTTTGGATAAAATATACTGTTATCTTCGTTACAAAAACCAAAACGTTAATTAATAAATTGTTGTTGTGTTGTTGTTTTTTTCAGCATCGCAATGATACGTACGAGTATCTGTCAGGCGTCCCCGTTACATCCCAAACACAGTTTCTGGCTTTGAATGATCCCCAGCACCTTGATCACTTCCAGGCCGTTATTCACTACATGCACTTTGCTCTGGCTGCTTACGGATGGCCCATGTTCCTCATGACAAACAGCAAGACTGGCGTTTGTCAACTGTGTGCTCGCCTCAGGTAACCGACACAAAGCACCGCCACTCTGCCCACGAGCTTGCCTGCCTGCCTCCCTGATATCCTGCATGCTATTTGACTTCAAACTTCAGTTATTATGGTCTGAGCATTCTAACAGAATAGTTGTTGGAATAAAAATAAATAAATAAAAAACTGATTTTGTTTGGAGACTTGTAAACTTAGTCTTAAAGCACGTATTAAAGTCGTCCAAAAACCCATGGGGATATAAAGTCACCATCTTAGAGAAAACTGCCCAAATAAATATTTTAAAAAAATTGCATCTTATGCTTAGTTCAGTTCAAGCTAAAGCCTGCACAATAACGCGCAATCACCCCCCTCCACACCCCCACTCCCCCATACACCATTTATATTGTGTTCTAGTACGTTGTTTGGGGTACGTGATCCAGTTTCAAATGAGGTTATTTCTTTTATTTTCGGTGACCTGGTGGTCTAGGGGTAAGGTGTCGGACTTCTATGCTGGCGGCCGGGATTCAATCCTCGGTCCCGGCACAGATTTATCTGATTACCAAACCCTTCCTTCAACTCTGACAAGACATCTTGTGAATGTGGGGAATGCCAGGCCTCCACCGTGGTTCGGATTCCACGTTAAACTGTAGGTCCTCCATTTCATCTCACAGTCACCCTACCATTACACATTAGCGTAAGTGCGTATAACCCGAACGGGTAGTAAGACGTGGTGCTAATAATAATAATAATAATAATAATAATAATAATAATAATAATAATCTTTTATTTTCACTCTTAGCAAGGTTTTTAGTATCTCCCTTATCTTCCCCGTACTGTTGCCAATAATCGCACCCAAAATAGTAATTATTCCTTTCAACTTACGAGGCTAAAAACTTATTCATAATTAAACTGCGTTGAAGATTACTGTATGATGAGGTGGACATCATACCTGGATTGAGCGCATGGACAAATCAAGAAAGTAGCATCGGGAGTGAATCGAACACAACAAGTGTTCCTGGCTTAATGAAGAAAATGTCTTCAGTGCCAATGAAGAAATAATAAGAAGTTGTACATTGTGTAGTGGTGACTTGATGATCCCTCCCCAACCCTTTCCATCATCGCGCAGTTATTTGGCGCAGCGCTGGATTATGGTTACTAAAGCTTGATTCACACGCTCGCCGAAAAATAGAAATCAGAATATGCGCAGTAATTCACACACTTTAAGTTGACCCACGATACATTGCAACGCTTTAAAACAGCTTATTATCAACATATTTTAATTTATAGTGGATAAACATATATGTTAGATCATTTTCCCGATGGTTGTTTACAAATAATAATGCTGTGTCGTGGCACAATCCAATAATTCGATGAACACGCTTTATATTAACGAGTTATTTCAAATCTCACCACCATGACCAACGAAACTGTCTGCTACAGTAGCCCCGTGGCTGCTTTGGTGCTGACTGACAGTTCACAGCTGACTTCTTAAACTCAACATTTAGGTATATATCTAAGTTTTAGCTGTCGGAAGTGACAGCTGCTAAAAATATGTGTTTTCAGCTCATATGGCTCGGCGTAGGGATACATAATTTGGTCTGGTAACTTTTCAAAGCCGTCAGCTGTCATTCAGCACCAAAGAAGCCATGGGACTACTGTAGCTTCTGGCTGTAGAGCGCATGCGTTGAAGAATGCGCATGTACACTAATTTGAGATGGTTGGTTCTGAGATTTGATTGGTTCTCCTGTGCCTATCATCTAACAAGGCTCTTAAATATAAAACTTATTTTGTTGTTAAATATGGAGTTAGCAAAGCTTTTTGCAAATCAAATTAAATACAGCTGTATTTTCCCCTAAAGTGTTTTTTATCAATCCTCTTTTCATCTGCAGCTCTTGGTGTCTTGGCAAGATGGAGCTATTTAGCTGTTTGAGCCAAAGAAGCCCCATTTGTGCTTCAAAGCTGTTGGCTTAGGACGCTTAGGACATTTCAATGTAATGCATGAGAAAATAAAGGATGTTTGTAAATCCCAAGATCCTAAAAGCCAAATATCTTTAAAATTATTTTCACTATGATTGTTATTGAAATTATTGCAGCACTTATACCTAAAATTGTGATTAAACGAATAAACTGAACGTGCCTCGACTACGATACCTTTACTGGTTGTGTACTCCAAACGTGTGTGTTTTTTTAAAATAATTTCCTGTTGTTTTTCATTCACACTATTCCTCCTATTTTGACCTCTTAAAGTTCCATTATTGGGAATAAATTGCTTGTGTGTTGCTATCAATACAGTAGCAATACTCTCATCAGGATCACTAATGGCATTTGTTTTAGTAGCAGAACCTAAAACAGTAATTTAAAAATCAATATTAAGAAAATGCTTACCTATTATTTCGTCTCATTATATCTTTCTAATTCCCAAATGACGTAGTATTATTTTTATTTTATATGAAATAATAGTAGAGTTTCTTATGATATGTAAAATCATAAAACACTAATAATATCTGGCCACTTTTTTTTAAAGGATTGCTATTAATGGATGTTATATTAAAAGAGTATCTCACCAGTCATTCTAAAATGTGGTGATCATTCTGAAAACAATCCAGGTTTGGTCACATTTTTAATTTCATCTGAAGATGAATAACTTATAGAATGTGGTATTTTGTATTCCGAATCAATGCTAGAATCATCTTCTACACTACTTTCCTCTGCAACAATGAAAAATTTAAATGCACTATCTCTGTCTTTAAAAGAACAACAAACCACCAAACCTTAATTGTGGAATGGCTATAAATATTTTAATATTGGCCAAATAATATATACTATATAATTTCACTTATTTAAATGAATAATAATATAATAATGCTTACCACTGTTAATTATTAATTTTAATATCACTTTACTGATGGATCCTTGTCTAGCCATCTCAACGCAAAGATGACAACTACAAATTAGTAATGCACTTGTACACGTTATCTAAGCAGAACCTGACTTTATTCAAGAGGTACCAGTAGATAGCACTGTGCACGAATTCACTCGTACCTTTGAGACAATGGACTTAGATGAAAATATTTTAAAAATTTCACTCATACCACTTGTACCCTCAGCCCTCATTGGAATAATTTAATTTTATAATGTTATAAAGTGTATCAGTTTTACAAGATTTTACGATGATTAAAATGTATTTACTAATTTTTCCTTTAGGTATTTCCAGCAATGGGTAGTTAGTTTCCAAATATTAGAAGGTTGGTACACCTTTATTTTGATTGAGTGTCAATAGTCTCTAAAAAAAAAGGAACTGCCCCTCAACCTAATATCCTAAATAGTGATTCTGAAAAGTAATAAATAAGTTGGTTGACAAGAATATATGAAATATACTATTTTATGGATGTACTTACAAAAAAAAAGCACATTTAAAATGGTGGTCTTGGTGGTGGTATTAGTTAAAGTGCTCGTCTCAGGACTCAATGACCATGGGTTCAAACCTAGTCAAAATAAACGAATTTTATTGAATCATATAAATCCGTAACACAACTACGTTCGGAGGTAAGTAAAGCCGTCGGCCCCCTGACGATTTTGGCATGTAAAAAAACACTGGAAGGTATGTGAAATTACCTTTCCCTCAACATTGGTAGGCTCTTTGGTTCTCGCTCATAGAAACTCTCGTGTGCATGTTAAATACCTAAAATATTTTTTTTAGACTCATTTAGAATGGCACTTAAAACTATAATACTAAGTCTTTTCTAAGACTATTCATATACGGTTAAGTATTCCAGGTAAAATATTTACCTTATCTGAGTTCATATTATAATATATAATGTTCTTGTTCTTCATAATATATTATTATTACTTTTATTAATATTATTCTCAAGTATTGACAGGGGAAAACTTTTAAATGTTAATCTTTAAATATTATTTATAATTGGTAGTGTTGTGTTTGTAAAGAGGAATCGATTAAAAAGTATCTATCAGTTATTCTCATTAAATTGACAGCTAGTTGCCAAATAAAAATAATATAATAAACGATATTTAAGTCACGGGGACATGCCAAGGGGATTATACATAGTTCAAATATGGTAAATAATAATTAAAAACTCACAAATGTTTAGTTATAACTATCACCATTGCAATACGTTGTATTTAATTTTAAATATAATTTCTCTATGGGTCATGAAATTTAATATGAACACACTACTTTATATTGTTTATTCGAGCCTAGCTCTTTAAATTAGAATACCTTTATAAATTATTGCAAATATTTGTAAACTAAATCATCCACTACTCTAAAATGAATAAATTATGAACTAAACCATTGACATAAAACATGTGTTTTAAGAGTGATTGTAACTATGAATATGGAATCTCCAAAAAAACAACTTGGTAATATTTCCATTATATTCTGTGAAAAAAAAACTAATAAGGTATAAACGAAAGTTTTTTTTTTTTTTAAATAGCCACAAGAAGAGAAGCACTAACAATTAAAACAAAATAAGTTTTCCTTTTAAAGATAGAATAAAGTGAGATTGTCCCCAGCCCCAATGTAAACATAACACTTGTGAAATTTTCAAAAATGACAAAACGAAACGTTTTGCAGGACAATCATGAACAAAAGCTTGTAACCATAAACAATTTAATTTCATGACATTAGGGGGCTATTGCAATGTTGTTTCCATCAATACAGCCATATCATTGAGGAGCCTATTAAAAAATTAAAATAAAGAGAGATTTTTCGAAAAAGAATCAGAATTTATCCCAGAACAAATGCGTGCAACTATAAAATATTAAATTTTAAAAATGTGTGTGTCATAAATAGCATAAGCAAAGTGTTACAAGTTTATTTCTCCTTTTTACAAGAACAAATACAAAACAAAAAGAACCTTTTGTGTAACCATCTAGAACAAACTAATTAACTTTTACAATCATAAAACAATTATTTTTAAAAGAAGGGGCACTACCGTGAAATTGGTCCCTCACTATTAAACAAAGTTTCATAAGTTCAGGTCATGTTTGTGTAAGAAAAAATGCGCAACAAATGAAACTGTTTGCGGAACATCCCGAAACTTACGAGGAACAAACTCTCGCAACCTTAAAAATTTCAATTTTAAAAAGTGGAGGGGCTACCGTTAAGCTGGGTTTTGCAATGTAAACATATCATCTGTGGGCCTATAAAAATGGAACCACCTATAATATTTGCTGAACAATCCCAATCTGGAACAAATGAAGAAAAAATTATTGCAATAATAAAAGCACGAATTTACAAAAGAGGGGCTACAGTGAATTTGGGCTCCCCACTTGGAACAAATAATTTATATCGAAATGAGACAAACGAAAATTTTTGTGGAACAATCCAGAACAAACGATTGCAATCATAAAAACATGAATTTTTAAAACCGAGGGACAAGGGGGAAGGAACTTGACGGACATGTGCAATAGACCTCTTGGGGACACAGATTTTATTTTCTTAAACTGGTCTCTAAATTCAAACTTAAAGATGTTTTGGGAAAGAGTAAATGAAATATTTAAATAAATAAACGATATAACAAAATTGCACAAAAGTTCTCATATTTTCTATTATAGCCTTGAAGATAATTATCAAGCATTGGCTATGAGTAAACTAGGCCTAAGTATATTTTTCTCATAAAAAAAGCATAATCTTGCTAATCACAATTAGCACTCTTAATATGAAAATGTTAAAACAAAATTTTCAAAAATATTTAATAGAATTCAAATTTTTAAAATAAATTATTTGTTAACTACCCTAAAATGATTTATTATTTGTTAAAATAAAAATATATTCTTATTTATAATGAAAATCAATTTCCAGATTTCCATTTTAAATTCAAACTTCAAGGTCAACATCAAAAAAACTTTGTTTCTAATCTATCGTAACTAAGCTACACTTAAATTAATTTATTTTAAATAACTAAAGACATTCTTGATAAAGTAAAATAGTCGCCCGATTACAATTTTGAACTAAATCATTAGAAATATTTTCAAAAAATATTTTACAAAAATAAGCCATTAGCTAACTCCTAATAATTTATATTTTTTTTAGAAAAACATATTTATAATTATTTAAAACACAAACAACTTAGTAGATTAGATACCCATTTTGAACCAAATCACTATAGCCTTTTTTTTTAATATTGAATTAAAACAAGAAAGTCATCAGTAAGCTACCGAACAAGTATATAGGTTTATTTTTCATGTTCATGTCAAACACTCCCTAGATATACAGTAAAGTCTAAGAAAAATCGTTGTAGCCATTTTAAAAATAAATAGAATTTTTAAAAATTACTCATTAGTAAACGACCCTTTATCGAAATTTTACCAAAAATCAAGTATACAGCGTTAATTTTCATTTCAAACATTTCCAATACACTCATTTAGAACTAAATTTAGGGCCACTATAAAAATAGCTTATTTCAAGATTTGAAAAATCAGTTATCAATAAACTACCCATAAATGAAATTTTACTCCAAAAGCAAGTACACTGTTATTTGTCATAAAATAATCCTAAATATATATTTTAAACAAAATTGTTTGGGCTATTTTCGGAATTTGTTGAATTAAGTAAAATACCTTCAGTTGCCCAAAAACCAATTATACAGTAGCTTTTATTTGGCAGGTCAAACAAATACTAGCTATGCATTTTAAACAAAATAATTAGAGCCAATTCGAGAAATTAGGAATTTAAAAGAATAACTTATCAATAAAATCCTACACCTTAGCTAGATTGGTAGCGTGTATGGCTACTGAGCTAAGGGTCCCGGGTTCGATTCTCAGAATGACCAAAAAACTAGTCATTGATTAAATATGGATTTACCCTTTCACATTGATAAATTAACAGTCAGGGATTAGATGTTGTGCTTTCCCTAGTCATAAGTTATGCTATAAGGTACTGTACCCACTCCATAGTAATGGAGAAGGTAGCAATTACATAAGGTTATGATTACAGAGAAAACAGTTTTATTTAAATTTGATATACAATTCAAACAGTAAATACAAAAGATTTGTTCAATAGGTTTCTGGGGTGACCTGGCGGTCTAGGGGTAAGGTGTCAAACTTCTGTGCTGGTGGCCGAGGTTCAATCCTCGGTCCCGGCAAAGATTTATCTGATTACCAAACAATTCCTTCACCTCTGACAAGACATCTTATGAATGTGGGGAATGCCAGGCCTCCACCGTGGTTCGGATTTCACGTTAAACTGTAGGTCTTACCATTACACATTAGCGTAAGTGCGTATAGCCCGGACGGGTAGTAAGACGCGGTGCTAATAATAATAATAATAATAATAATAATAGGTTTCTGTCCTCTCCATCAAGAGGAAAGTGATGGAGAGCTAAGGTAGTATGATGGCGACTATAGAACACACAGCTAACAAAGAATGAAGCTATAGGTTGAATGTGTCGCCTAAGCTCAGCGCAAATAGACAAGTATAGCAGGTCAAGTTCTAACTCTATGAAAGCTAGTTAGTCAGGCAGCCATTATAAAACGAGTGACTCATGAAGGTAACAAGTGAGCGACATAAAACCAAGACAATACGGGTAAATGGGGTAGTAATCAGAACTTGTACCCATGCTAATACCCTGCCCTGAAAATTGGCAAGAAACTTAATTAAATCCAGAGCACCCTTTAATACTAACCGTTTGGGCTTAATCTTAGGTGCCTGCAACAATAGAGCACAGTGGTAGTACAGTGGCAGATACTGCCTCATTTATTATGTTCCAGCATAAATCCAGTCTAAATTAAGAGAACGTCTAATTCGCCACCAGTAGACGCCTGCACAGTACCACTAAAATTGGGAATAACCAAGCCCTAATTAGGGTATCCGTGCCACATGATAGAAATTTAGTATCCATTCCACAATCACACATTCCACATTCCACAAGTTTATAATAATAGATGATCTCTTTTCTATGAAATATTACATCGCACCTGATGCGGCAATCCAACCGACACTAAAGTTAAACTAACCATGGAGAACATTACTTGCACTACACACAGCCTTAAGGAACCAGCTGACATAAAGCAGTAGGGCAATACTACTAAATCCATCACACACAACAAGGTTCACAAATACTAACTGGGGTGAGCTGGCGGTATAGGGGTAAGGTGTCAGACTTCTATGCTGGCGGCCGGGGTTCAATCCTCGGTCCCGGCATAGATTTATCTGATTACCAAACCCTTCCTTCACCTCTGACAAGACATCTTTTGGATGTGGGGAATACCAGTCCTCCACCGTGGTTCGGAACCCACGTTAATCTTTGGGTCCTCCATTTCATCTCACAATCACCCTATAGTTACACATTAGCGTAAGTGCGTATACCCGAACGGGTAGTAAGACGCGGTGCTAATAATAATAATAATAATAATAATAAATACTAACTGACTTTCCTGGATAGCGCTTGGTGACGCTCCCTTGGCAATTACCCTGAACAAGGCGCCACATTACAAATTAACATCTAATTGACTCTGCAGTCTGATCAACTCTATCCTAACTAAATATTGGGGGCGGATAAGCCGCGTCCCATAAAATACAATACAGATTAGCACTCCTAACATAACTAGACTAATGCTTTAGGTACAACCTTGCCCCTCTTGACCCATAGGACTCATATTTGAAGCCCACAACAAACTATTAGGCACTCTTGAGGCCCTGGTTCAAAACAAATAATAGCTTTACATCACACCATAAAGAAGGTTGACATGCTATCGGCGATATACACAACACTTTCAACCTTGTCATAAAGAACACACGCGCAGCGAGCTATTATACAGACCAACGTAGTAGACATTCATATTACCGCACATTGTCAGAACATTGTCAGCGTCCTGGTCGAATAGAATTCTACATACTATTCCATGACCTCAATAGTATTGGAGTCGCAACTGTAGAGTAGACGGTGCACTCCTGGCGCATTTGTAGAGGTGTTGATCATGATGTTGAGAGTGTGCCGGGATGCTACGCCCGGATAATCCAATCTGCTACACAGCTCGAATACATGGCGTTGGCAAGCTGAAGTTGGACAACAGAAAGGTAACAATTAGCCGACCGACCAGCTGTACGTAAAATGCAATCTATTACTATTCTTCCTCTTGAGAACCATATACCAGAATTATTATTCCCGACTGAGCGCAAACGGGAGGGGGGAAGACTAGTTTCAGCCAATCACAACATAAGAAGACAGTGCGGACCAGCACACTTCCAAGAGAGGACAAGCGCATGCGCAACAAGCGCAGAGAGAGAGATACAATAAACAATAAAACGTGTGTGGCCTCACCCTACGTTGTCTTGAGACGGTAAAAAAAAAGATAATGATAATTAGATTACGTTAATCAGCCCGTGTCTAGGAACACGCTCACGTTAACATGAAGTTATTATTATTAGCACCGCGTCTTACTACCCGTTCGGGTTATACGCACTTACGCTAATGTGTAATGTTGGGGTGATTGTGAGATGANCGGTGGAGGCCTGGCATTCCCCACATTCACAAGATGTCTTGTCAGAGGTGAAGGAAGGGTTTGGTAATCAGATAAATCTGTGCCGGGACCGAGGATTGAACCCCGGCCGCCAGCATAGAAGTCTGACACCTTACCCCTAGACCACCAGGTCACCAACATGAAGTTAAAGGGAGAGCAAAACATTCACTCCAGAAGATACGTGGGAGATATATTGAAGGATAACAAGGTTACACAATTGTGCGAGCTGATTTGTATTAGCTCGGCACAGTACCTACCTATAAGAAGCTAAGACAGGCCTAGCCAGCCAGTAGTGGAAAACATATGGCTTTAATATAATATTGACCCAGGCCAAGGGCTGGAAACAGAAATTGATGTAAACCTATTAATAAGCTACCTTTAATTGAAGGGCTAAGGTAAAATAAATGTTACAAAGTATAGCCTCTTAAAATCTAAATCTCAAGTTTGATCAAAATCAATCCAAAATTTTGGATAGAGTTGAGAAAACCAATATTTTTGGGTTCGTGTCTACATAAAATTTAAGTATTCGTCATAATCTATAGAGATTTTTTTCCTCAATATTTTCTCTTGATATGATACAGAAAAACAATTAAAATCATTACCTCAGTGAAAATGATCTTGAATAGTATATTTCTTTCTCTAGCATAAATACATCACCTGTTTGAATAATTTTTGAAGCTGGTAAACTATTAGATAAGTTTAAAAATAAGTATATATTACTACGCCAAATGAGCAAATATAAAGGTTCGGGGTGCTCTTAAACTTTTTAGCATTTGCAAAAAAACCGAAAATAGCCTCAGAATCAGCACCTCAACCAACATCCATATACTTAGTTTTTAGCTTGCGTTATTTAACGTGCATTATCAGAGCAAACTGAAATAACTGATTATATAATTTGACCTACAAACTAATTTAATTTTAAAACAGATACAACACGCACTCCAAAAATATCCAATTTCACCAACGATAATTTATTTGGTTATGCCGGGATTCGAGCCTTGAAACTTTATTTCTGTGGGTAGATGCATTAATACCTGAGATAGGTGTTGCACTTGGGTTAAAAGTGTTAATATATGTCTAGTTTGGCTATGTGTTTTCCTTAATGTTAAGTAGGTTGAAGTTATATTAAGACCATATAAAATAATGAATAATCTATAAGAAAGTGACCCGCCTCGGTGGCGCAGTTAGCTGACGCGCTAGTCGTGTTGAGTTCGACTGCCGAGGACGGGGCAATCGAGGTTCGAATCTCAGTCGGGTGGACTGGGATGGTTTTTCCTAAGTGGTTTTCCACTCTCCCTCCACGCAAATGCGGGTTTACTTCCTCTAAATTCAACCTTACCAATTCCTAATAAATTAGCGTAATTAGTACTTAAGCGTATAACCCGAACGGGTAGTAAGATGCGGTGCTAAATAATAAATATGAGAAAGTGTGTTTTATTTATATGCGCGCCGCTTCTTACTACCCGTCCGGGCTATCCGCATATTTACGCAGATGCTGTAGAAATTAATAAAGTATATTTCAGAAGAAATATACACGCATTTGTGTGGAAGTAGATAAATAAACCATTTGGAAAAGCTACCTTCAATACAAAAAGCAGGGATTCAAGCCCTGACTTCCCCCAACCAAACAACAAATCTATTGAGAAAGTGACTCTTGTATCTCACAGCCCTATCCTCAATGTCCCGGATTTGATATTTAGGTGTACACTAAATGCTCTACATGTAACCAAAATATATTTGTGAAATGCAAATAATCCCTACCCAGTGTTGATTTCAATATATTGTGTTAAATAAAGAACGTAACGCGTATCTAGAATGTGAGGACTATATATAAATTAAAACTGAATTGAATATTAAATGCTCTGAATTCTTATGATAATATCGCATAACCTTTTAATTATTGTATTATAATTTGAAATTTTCGATAACAGTAAATGCTATCCCTCTCCTCCGACCCCTACCCAACAGAAAAAGGTCAACTGTGACTTCCTTACATTTTATTAGAGTTCCGTACCAGCTTGGTGTTGGGTGAGCCCACCCCATGCTCTACACGTTTAGAATAAGACGTATTCCAACTTTTACAAACCAACCCCAATCCCCTTTTATATGTTGTAACTTTCTCTTCATTTAAAAAGAGAATAGATCAGAATATTCAAATGTTACCTTAACTTGCCGCATGGTAGCGCCACTATCGTACTTGTGCTTTCCCATCATTTAAAAAGAGAGGAAAATAAAATATTCAAGTGGTGGTACCTTATCTTGCCACATGGCAACCCCACTATCGTACTAGCGCTTTCTCTTGCCGAGATATGTAACTAGAGGAAGTAATTTCTAGGTTGAAAGACCTTTTTATTACCTAGAAGAATCCTTCTATGTAGTAATCTTCTGGTAAGAGAAAGAACGTTCCAGACAGGGAATCCCACCAAAATAAAGACATAAGTACAAATTTTGTTGGTTTTTATATTCTTTTTAACATTGCTTGGTGACTTCTATAATATATTTACATTGAACGTTCCAATTTTGAAACCTCAAATATTAAGAACAGTTTGATTATTTATCTGTCCTCAAAATTACAATTATCTACCTTATCGTGAAGGTTTTTTTCTATATTCAAGCCTCTTAATTCCCAAAAATTCCCAAATTTGCGATATTTAGATTTTTCTGATTATATGAAGCAATTCCTCTACCATCCTGTAAATAGTTTACTGCTGAGTTTAAGTTTTATGCCACTTTTTTAGGTTGTTATTTCTATTGGTTTTGAAAGGTTTAAAACCTCCCGTCCACCCCCTGCTTTACTTCACCAACTCCAACTTTGAACTCTCAAATTGTAATAACTGTTATATTATTTGAAGTGGTACTTCTATCTGCCTGCCAACTTTCAAATATACCTTTCCTAATAGGCTTTTTCTATGCGTAGACCCCCAAAACCTCTAAATTTCTAATTCCCCATTTTGAAACTTCCCATTTATAAATTTTTAGGGTTATTTGGGGCAATTCATCTACCATCTTGTCAAGTTTCCTACAGAGTTTAAGTTTTATATCACCCTTGTTGGTTGTTTTTTCTATTAGTTTTGAAAGTTTTGAACCAACCCTTTCCACCCCCACCAACCCACTCCAACTTTGAAATATCAAGTTTTAATATCCGTTTGATTATTTGGAGTAGTACTTATACCTGCCAGCCAAATTTCAATTATATACTTTTCCTAATATGCTTTTTACATATTTAGACCCAACAATACCGCCAAATTCCCGGTGCCCGATTTTGAGACTTTTCTGGTTATATGAGACAGTCTCTCCATAAACTTGCCGAAAATCAGTTTAACCTGCACAACAACTAGCTTGATGAACACTAATCTACACTACACACTAAACTTACAAAATTAAAAACATTCACACAACACAGTTTTTATAACACACACTTATCTCCAGACCGGCTGTTCTCAAACTGTCACTATTCATATTTTCTCAAACTGTAACCAATTGGGGGTGGATAGATAAACACCTCACTCCCGCCTCTACTTACCCTATACCGCTCTACGATTGTGCTTTCTTTGCCGATTCATTTGTGGCGTGTTTTCGGAACCACCGATCAAAATAGTTTCAACTTGAAAGGTTTTGTTGTTTCCTAGTCTCAAATAATTATGCACTTCCACAACTCTCCCCACCTTCATTACTAATTCCTTATTCCTTTGTTAATATTTTGTCTTAGTCAATCCAGCTCTGTGTTGTCTGACTAATGATAATGAACACAACCACAAACAACTGTTAAACATATACGTAAACATTATAATGGTGGTGACCAGCTATATACTTGTATTTTATTGTTTTGTTTAAAACGTAAATAAGGAAACTTTATCTCAAGTTTCGTGGGGGGGGGAGGGGCACGTTAGCCCCCAAACACCCCCACCCCCGTTGGTTACGTCCTTGCAAGAAAGCCATGAAATTCTTCATTGTTTATGATTTCCATTCTCCTATTTGTTCGTAGCTCTTAGGAACAAGTTTATTCTAATTAGTTTTGTAAAATATGAATTCTGTTACTAACATACAGTAACAGTACAATATTTAAATAAGAATGTAAATCATCTTTATAACTGATGATTTTGGTTCAGTTAAATGTTTCCCATAGTAGCAAAGGGAAAGTGATGGTTTCATTACGCCATGCCCATTTCCTTTGTAAGCATAAAGTATGACTAAACAGAGGGGGGAGGGGGTACGGCCTAAGCCATGCCTACATATGTCCCAGATAACATAGGCGTCGGTTTCTCGCCTAAGCGAAATAAGGGGACTATGAATGTTGTGAGAGAGGGTATGATGCCACAGACTCCTTGATGGGACGTCCGTGAAGTTGGCCCACCCACTTTTAAGAATTCAAGTTTTTATGATTGCAATCGTTTGTTCTTTGATTGTTCCGGATTGTTCCGCAAAAATTTTTGTTTGTTCCGTTTTGATAGCCCCACAAATGATATGTTTACATTGGGGAGCCAACTTCACGGTAGCCCTCCACTTGTAAAAATTCAAGTTTTTATGATCGCAATAGTTTGTTCTTCGTTTGTTCCGGATTGTTCCGCAACATTTTTGTTTGTTCCGCATTTGTTTTTGCACAAATGGGGCGTGAACTTGTGGCGCTTTGTTTACACATGAGGGGCTAACTTCACGGTAGCCCCCCAACTTTCTAAAATTCAAGTTTTTATGATTGCAATCGTTTGTTCTTCGTTTGTTCCGGATTGTTCCGCAAACATTTTCGTTTATTCTGTTTTGATAGCCCCACAAATGATATGTTTACATTGGGGGGGCCAACTTCACGGTAGCCCCCCCACTTGTAAAAATTCAAGATTTTATGATCGCAATCGTGTGTTCTTCGTTTGTTCCGGATGTTCCGCATTCGTTCTTGCACAAATGGGACGTGAACTTGTGCCAATTTGTTTACTCGTGAGGGGCCAACTTCACGGTAGCTCTCCTACCTTTCAAAATACATGTTTTTATTATTGCCATCGTTTGTTATTCGTTTGTTCCGGATGGTTCCCCTAAAAAAATACGCACATTTGGTTTTGTTAGGACAACACATGACTTATTTACAGTAGGAGTGTGATTTGGGATCCTTATGCCAACTCCATCCCTTCTCCCCAACATCCCTCACACACACACGAAAACACACACCTCGCAATTAATAATTTGTTCTTGGCTCATTTTGGATTTTGTTTTAAGGTTTTTCCTTAATTCATTTTTCAAAGCCTCAAATATTTTTGTTAGTAGGAGCTCACCTTTATTATTTCAAAACTTGAACATTTTTTGTTTGAAGTTTGTTGTTAGTTTTATTCGAATATTCCTAAACATGTTTATCTTTATTTTGTTTTAAGTTGATTTTAGAAAAACGTGTTAATTTAATGTTAATGGCTTTAAAATTAATATGTATTTATCATCATGCCTAGCTCCCTTTTACCACCTTATTTAGTTAAATAACAAAATTTGAATTTGTATTCTTCTAACTTTAGTTTATTCCAGATTATTTTCCATCGTATTTTAGTTTGTTCGTTCTTAGATTTCATACAAACTCTAAATAAACCAGTGTCCCTAGCGTTGATGAATGGCCTTTTGTATGAGCGGCTTGTGCGGTCTTACAGGGCCTCAGATAAAGAAAGCGCGTGCCACCCTCTGTGTCTAGACTCTAGGTCTATATTTTATTATTATTTTTAGCACCGCATCTTACTACCCGATCGGGTTATACGCACTTACGCTAATGTGTAGTAGTAGGGTGATTGTAAGATGAAACTGGAGGACCTACAGTTTAACGTGGATTTCCGAACCACGGTGGAGGCCTGGCATTCCCCACATTCACAAGATGTCTTGTCAGAGGTGAAGGAAGGGTTTGGAAATCAGATATATCTTTGCCGGAACCGAGGATTGAACCCCGGACCCCCAGCACAGAAGTCCGACACCATACCCCTAGACCACTAGGTCACCTACACAGAAATTGACAATACCTTTCGTTCATAGTATATGAATAAGACTCCTTTTCATTTCATAATATGGATTAGATCTTTTTTCCATACACTTTTATTACAATTATGAATTATTATCAACTCTTTTTATTACCATACAAATATTATTTTCTAAGTGACATTAATTTATGAAACAATCACAACTGTTAATTTTTCTGGGCATTTTGAAAATATATTTCCATTCAAAGTGTAACATATCAAAATGCAGACTTGGTGGTACTTTCATAAACAAAATGGCTAGTCACAAGATTAAACAAAAGGTCTTTTATTTTAAAAGAAGTGGAGTACTGCGGCAGAGTGGTAAAATTTGAGGCTAAGTAGCCCCGATATTATTTTGTATTTTCTGGTTATTTTTAATTATAACTTTCCAAGGATGTGGAGAGATAATAAAACACATTTGGGGATAAATAAGTTTGTATAAAGATGAAATGTAATCACAATATTATTTTTTCCTAATGACCCACAGGTGCTGATGGAAAATTGTTATGAATAAACATTCCCCTGTCAAACCTTAGCTAACATATATTTTGATTAATAATTAAGAGGTAGGCTGGCGGTCTAGGGGTAAGGTGTCAGACTTCTATGCTGGCGGCCGGGGTTCAATCCTCGGTCCCGGCCTAGATTTATCTGATTACCAAACCCTTCCTTCACCTCTGACAAGACATCTTGTGAATGTGGGGAATGCCAGGCCTCCACCGTGGTTCGGATTCCACGTTAAACTGTAGGTCCTCTATTTCATCTCACAATCACCCTACCATCACACATTAGCGTAAGTGCGTATAACCCGAACGGGTAGTAAGACGCGGTGCTAATAATAATAATAAGAAGAAGAAATAAGAATATTAACTTGCCATGGTAATTAGGCTTAATTAACGAGATTAATATAAATAAATCACTTGATTGAGAGTGTTTAATACAAGTTAAACTGATTAAACTTACGGTGAACCAGGTGAGATATTGCCTAGGACAACTCTTGTCCCTTAACTAACACTCAAGAAATGGGGCAGTTGCCCGGAACAAACGATGTCCCTCTACCTGAGTTCAAGAACTGCGGAAAGCTTCCTCGCGCCAAACATGATAAATATATTTGAAAAAAAGTATTCCAGAAGCTTGCTATCCCCATTTACCAACTTTACACTAATCAAAGCCTTTCCTTAGTCTCTGGTGTAATGGCCTAGCCGCTTGGGATAACCATTCCTGCTTGTTGGGTGGATGTTTCCACCACTGACATAAAAAAACTATTTCCTAATTTAAACTGAGCTAACACAAAGAGTTGTGTAATCTGTCACCTTCTCTTTCTTGTGAGCCACACCCACATTCCTCTCCAGCATTAATCATACATACAGTAGCTCCATGGCTTCTTTGGTGCTGACTGACAGCTCACAGCTGATTTCTGACAGTCGACCTTTAGGTATAATACCTAAATTTTGACCATCAGAAGTGACAGCTGCTATACACATGTTTTTGCATATCATATGGTTCGGCGTAGGGTTACATAATTTGGCCTGGTAATTTTTCAAAGCTTTTAGCTGTCAGCTGTGAGCTGTCACTCAGCACCAAAGAAGCCATGGGGCTACTGTATTTGCAATTCCAATAGTTATTAGAAAATATGTACAGTACGATGAATTTTACCTATCAAATGAAACTTTGACCTAATGACCCACAAGTACTAATTGAAAATGAAATGTCACCACTTTATTTTATCCTAATAAACCACATGTGTTGGTTGGAGATAAAAAATTTACAGCGTAATTTTGTTCCTGATGACCCACAGGTGCTGCTGTTTTCCGTGCAGGAGTCAAAAGGACCCAGCTGTAATTATCAAGGACAACTGTTGCCATTGTAACTATGCAGCCTTACGTAAAATGGTCGAAGTGGGTGAGGTTGAAGTGGTATATGCAACGTATCATGTTGATGTTGGAGAGACTCCCTTCTTTGTTGCTGTAGATTATTCCAAGAAAAAGGTTGTTCTCAGCATACGGGGTACTCTATCTATGAAGGTAACTTCAATCATCTGTCTATGACTTTTAATTTAGCTAATTTACAAAATTATTAATTAAATATATACCGAGCCTATTTTGTAACGATAAACCTTAAGACCAGCATAGGTGTACAAAACACATTGTAATATGATTAAAGTTGTTAAACAGCCAACACTTTATTGAAAATGTTCTTATAAATCTAATAGTATATATAAAACTTATTTCAAAACTTTCCCAAACGGATATTAAAACAGGTTATTAATTAAATATAGTTTTTTCATTTAATTACCTAATATAGTTAGTAAAATGGATCACAATTATCTATAATCAAATAGATTAAGGTGTGGATGAATGGGTAAGGCAAGTGAACTGGGTGGAAGAATGATCTTGTTAGTTGACAGTGGCGCAGGGACGATTTTATTTGTGGGGGGGG